>OX387431.1:7141018-7385297 GCA_947563755.1 Lochmaea crataegi | reverse complement strand
GGACTCAAAATTCACTAAAATATGTAAAATTGTCCCCTCTATCGATTGGTGAAGACTAGAACGTTCTATCTTTCCTATTTGTCCAGTTATGAGTATTTTTTGTTTTGAAAAGTGGATTTTCGAAAATTTTATGACTCTATTTGAAGGCGAAATAATGATTTTATCACAAAACTGATTGTGCCAGTCGATTTTTTGGCCAAAAAAAACCCTCTTTACGAATTTTTAGCATTTTTTATAATTTTTTTGTCGAAAATTTAGAACAAAGGGGGTAGCTATGGAAATATTTTGCGATACAAATTGATTTTTTCTAACTCCCATAATCCTTGGAAATATGGACTCAAAATTCACTAAAATATGTAAAATTGTCCCCTCTATCGATTGGTGAAGACTAGAACGTTCTATCTTTCCTATTTGTCGAGTTATGAGTATTTTTTGTTTTGAAAAGTGGATTTTCGAAAATTTCATGACTCTATTTGAAGGCGAAATAATGATTTTATCACAAAACTGATTGTGCCAGTCGATTTTTTGGCCAAAAAAACCCCTCTTACGAATTTTTAGCATTTTTTATAATTTTTTTGTCGAAAATTTAGAACAAAGGGGGTAGCTATGGAAATATTTTGCGATACAAATTGATTTTTTCTAACTCCCATAATCCTTGGAAATATAAACTCAAAATTCACTAAAATATGTAAAATTGTCCCTCTATCGATTGGTGAAGACTAGAACGTTCTATCTTACCTATTTGTCGAGTTATGAGTATTTTTTGTTTTGAAAAGTGGATTTTCGAAAATTTCATGACTCTTATTTGAAGGCGAAATAATGATTTTATCACAAAACTGATTGTGCCAGTCGATTTTTTGGCCAAAAAACCCTCTTTACGAATTTTTAGCATTTTTATAATTTTTTTGTCGAAAATTTAGAACAAAGGGGGTAGCTATGGAAATATTTTGGCGATACAAATTGATTTTTTCTAACTCCCATAATCCTTGGAAATATGGACTCAAAATTCACTAACATATGTAAAATTGTCCCCTCTATCGATTGGTGAAGACTAGAACGTTCTATCTTTCCTATTTGTCGAGTTATGAGTATTTTTTGTTTTGAAAAGTGGATTTTCGAAAATTTCATGACTCTATTTGAAGGCGAAATAATGATTTTATCACAAAACTGATTGTGCCAGTCGATTTTTTGGCCAAAAAACCCCTCTTTACGAATTTTTAGCATTTTTGATAATTTTTTTGTCGAAAATTTAGAACAAAGGGGGTAGCTATGGAAATATTTTGCGATACAAATTGATTTTTTCTAACTCCCATAATCCTTGGAAATATGGACTCAAAATTCACTAACATATGTAAAATTGTCCCCTCTATCGATTGGTGAAGACTAGAACGTTCTATCTTCCTATTTGTCCAGTTATGAGTATTTTTGTTTTGAAAAGTGGATTTTCGAAAATTTATGACTCTATTTGAAGGCGAAATAATGATTTTATCACAAAACTGATTGTGCCAGTCGATTTTTTGGCCAAAAAAAACCCTCTTTACGAATTTTTAGCATTTTTATAATTTTTTTGTCGAAAATTTAGAACAAAGGGGGTAGCTATGGAAATATTTTGCGATACAAATTGATTTTTTCTAACTCCCATAATCCTTGGAAATATGGACTCAAAATTCACTAAAATATGTAAAATTGTCCCCTCTATCGATTGGTGAAGACTAGAACGTTCTATCTTTCCTATTTGTCGAGTTATGAGTATTTTTTGTTTTGAAAAGTGGATTTTCGAAAATTTCATGACTCTATTTGAAGGCGAAATAATGATTTTATCACAAAACTGATTGTGCCAGTCGATTTTTTGGCCAAAAAAACCCCTCTTTACGAATTTTTAGCATTTTTTATAATTTTTTTGTCGAAAATTTAGAACAAAGGGGGTAGCTATGGAAATATTTTGCGATACAAATTGATTTTTTCTAACTCCCATAATCCTTGGAAATATAGACTCAAAATTCACTAAAATATGTAAAATTGTCCCTCTATCGATTGGTGAAGACTAGAACGTTCTATCTTACCTATTTGTCGAGTTATGAGTATTTTTTGTTTTGAAAAGTGGATTTTCGAAAATTTCATGACTCTTATTTGAAGGCGAAATAATGATTTTATCACAAAACTGATTGTGCCAGTCGATTTTTTGGCCAAAAAAACCCCTCTTTACGAATTTTTAGCATTTTTTATAATTTTTTTGTCGAAAATTTAGAACAAAGGGGGTAGCTATGGAAATATTTTGCGATACAAATTGATTTTTTCTAACTCCCATAATCCTTGGAAATATGGACTCAAAATTCACTAAAATATGTAAAATTGTCCCCTCTATCGATTGGTGAAGACTAGAACGTTCTATCTTACCTATTTGTCGAGTTATGAGTATTTTTTGTTTTGAAAAGTGGATTTTCGAAAATTTCATGACTCTATTTGAAGGCGAAATAATGATTTTATCACAAAACTGATTGTGCCAGTCGATTTTTTGGCCAAAAAAACCCCTCTTTACGAATTTTTAGCATTTTTTATAATTTTTTTGTCGAAAATTTAGAACAAAGGGGGTAGCTATGGAAATATTTTGCGATACAAATTGATTTTTTCTAACTCCCATAATCCTTGGAAATATGGACTCAAAATTCACTAAAATATGTAAAATTGTCCCCTCTATCGATTGGTGAAGACTAGAACGTTCTATCTTACCTATTTGTCGAGTTATGAGTATTTTTTGTTTTGAAAAGTGGATTTTCGAAAATTTCATGACTCTATTTGAAGGCGAAATAATGATTTTATCACAAAACTGATTGTGCCAGTCGATTTTTTGGCCAAAAAAACCCCTCTTTACGAATTTTTAGCATTTTTTATAATTTTTTTGTCGAAAATTTAGAACAAAGGGGGTAGCTATGGAAATATTTTGCGATACAAATTGATTTTTTCTAACTCCCATAATCCTTGGAAATATGGACTCAAAATTCACTAACATATGTAAAATTGTCCCCTCTATCGATTGGTGAAGACTAGAACGTTCTATCTTTCCTATTTGTCGAGTTATGAGTATTTTTTGTTTTGAAAAGTGGATTTTCGAAAATTTCATGACTCTATTTGAAGGCGAAATAATGATTTTATCACAAAACTGATTGTGCCAGTCGATTTTTTGGCCAAAAAACCCCTCTTTACGAATTTTTAGCATTTTTGATAATTTTTTTGTCGAAAATTTAGAACAAAGGGGGTAGCTATGGAAATATTTTGCGATACAAATTGATTTTTTCTAACTCCCATAATCCTTGGAAATATGGACTCAAAATTCACTAACATATGTAAAATTGTCCCCTCTATCGATTGGTGAAGACTAGAACGTTCTATCTTTCCTATTTGTCCAGTTATGAGTATTTTTTGTTTTGAAAAGTGGATTTTCGAAAATTTTATGACTCTATTTGAAGGCGAAATAATGATTTTATCATAAAACTGATTGTGCCAGTCGATTTTTTGGCCAAAAAAAACCCTCTTTACGAATTTTTAGCATTTTTTATAATTTTTTTGTCGAAAATTTAGAACAAAGGGGGTAGCTATGGAAATATTTTGCGATACAAATTGATTTTTTCTAACTCCCATAATCCTTGGAAATATGGACTCAAAATTCACTAAAATATGTAAAATTGTCCCCTCTATCGATTGGTGAAGACTAGAACGTTCTATCTTTCCTATTTGTCGAGTTATGAGTATTTTTTGTTTTGAAAAGTGGATTTTCGAAAATTTCATGACTCTATTTGAAGGCGAAATAATGATTTTATCACAAAACTGATTGTGCCAGTCGATTTTTTGGCCAAAAAAACCCCTCTTTACGAATTTTTAGCATTTTTTATAATTTTTTTGTCGAAAATTTAGAACAAAGGGGGTAGCTATGGAAATATTTTGCGATACAAATTGATTTTTTCTAACTCCCATAATCCTTGGAAATATAGACTCAAAATTCACTAAAATATGTAAAATTGTCCCTCTATCGATTGGTGAAGACTAGAACGTTCTATCTTACCTATTTGTCGAGTTATGAGTATTTTTTGTTTTGAAAAGTGGATTTTCGAAAATTTCATGACTCTTATTTGAAGGCGAAATAATGATTTTATCACAAAACTGATTGTGCCAGTCGATTTTTTGGCCAAAAAAACCCCTCTTTACGAATTTTTAGCATTTTTTATAATTTTTTTGTCGAAAATTTAGAACAAAGGGGGTAGCTATGGAAATATTTTGCGATACAAATTGATTTTTTCTAACTCCCATAATCCTTGGAAATATGGACTCAAAATTCACTAAAATATGTAAAATTGTCCCCTCTATCGATTGGTGAAGACTAGAACGTTCTATCTTACCTATTTGTCGAGTTATGAGTATTTTTTGTTTTGAAAAGTGGATTTTCGAAAATTTCATGACTCTATTTGAAGGCGAAATAATGATTTTATCACAAAACTGATTGTGCCAGTCGATTTTTTGGCCAAAAAAACCCCTCTTTACGAATTTTTAGCATTTTTTATAATTTTTTTGTCGAAAATTTAGAACAAAGGGGGTAGCTATGGAAATATTTTGCGATACAAATTGATTTTTTCTAACTCCCATAATCCTTGGAAATATGGACTCAAAATTCACTAACATATGTAAAATTGTCCCCTCTATCGATTGGTGAAGACTAGAACGTTCTATCTTTCCTATTTGTCGAGTTATGAGTATTTTTTGTTTTGAAAAGTGGATTTTCGAAAATTTCATGACTCTATTTGAAGGCGAAATAATGATTTTATCACAAAACTGATTGTGCCAGTCGATTTTTTGGCCAAAAAACCCCTCTTTACGAATTTTTAGCATTTTTGATAATTTTTTTGTCGAAAATTTAGAACAAAGGGGGTAGCTATGGAAATATTTTGCGATACAAATTGATTTTTTCTAACTCCCATAATCCTTGGAAATATGGACTCAAAATTCACTAACATATGTAAAATTGTCCCCTCTATCGATTGGTGAAGACTAGAACGTTCTATCTTTCCTATTTGTCGAGTTATGAGTATTTTTTGTTTCGAAAAGTGGATTTTCGAAAATCTCATGACTCTATTTGAAGGCGAAATAATGATTTTATCACAAAACTGATTGTGCCAGTCGATTTTTTGGCCCAAAAAACCCCTCTTTACGAATTTTTTATAATTTTTTTGTCGAAAATTTAGAAACAAAGGGGGTAGCTATGGAAATATTTTGCGATACAAATTGATTTTTTCTAACTCCCATAATCCTTGGAAATATGGACTCAAAATTCACTAAAATATGTAAAATTGTCCCCTCTATCGATTGGTGAAGACTAGAACGTTCTATCTTTCCTATTTGTCCAGTTATGAGTATTTTTTGTTTTGAAAAGTGGATTTTCGAAAATTTTATGACTCTATTTGAAGGCGAAATAATGATTTTATCACAAAACTGATTGTGCCAGTCGATTTTTTGGCCAAAAAAAACCCTCTTTACGAATTTTTAGCATTTTTTATAATTTTTTTGTCGAAAATTTAGAACAAAGGGGGTAGCTATGGAAATATTTTGCGATACAAATTGATTTTTTCTAACTCCCATAATCCTTGGAAATATGGACTCAAAATTCACTAAAATATGTAAAATTGTCCCCTCTATCGATTGGTGAAGACTAGAACGTTCTATCTTTCCTATTTGTCGAGTTATGAGTATTTTTTGTTTTGAAAAGTGGATTTTCGAAAATTTCATGACTCTATTTGAAGGCGAAATAATGATTTTATCACAAAACTGATTGTGCCAGTCGATTTTTTGGCCAAAAAAACCCCTCTTTACGAATTTTTAGCATTTTTTATAATTTTTTTGTCGAAAATTTAGAACAAAGGGGGTAGCTATGGAAATATTTTGCGATACAAATTGATTTTTTCTAACTCCCATAATCCTTGGAAATATAGACTCAAAATTCACTAAAATATGTAAAATTGTCCCTCTATCGATTGGTGAAGACTAGAACGTTCTATCTTACCTATTTGTCGAGTTATGAGTATTTTTTGTTTTGAAAAGTGGATTTTCGAAAATTTCATGACTCTTATTTGAAGGCGAAATAATGATTTTATCACAAAACTGATTGTGCCAGTCGATTTTTTGTCCAAAAAAACCCCTCTTTACGAATTTTTAGCATTTTTTATAATTTTTTTGTCGAAAATTTAGAACAAAGGGGGTAGCTATGGAAATATTTTGCGATACAAATTGATTTTTTCTAACTCCCATAATCCTTGGAAATATGGACTCAAAATTCACTAAAATATGTAAAATTGTCCCCTCTATCGATTGGTGAAGACTAGAACGTTCTATCTTACCTATTTGTCGAGTTATGAGTATTTTTTGTTTTGAAAAGTGGATTTTCGAAAATTTCATGACTCTATTTGAAGGCGAAATAATGATTTTATCACAAAACTGATTGTGCCAGTCGATTTTTTGGCCAAAAAAACCCCTCTTTACGAATTTTTAGCATTTTTTATAATTTTTTTGTCGAAAATTTAGAACAAAGGGGGTAGCTATGGAAATATTTTGCGATACAAATTGATTTTTTCTAACTCCCATAATCCTTGGAAATATGGACTCAAAATTCACTAACATATGTAAAATTGTCCCCTCTATCGATTGGTGAAGACTAGAACGTTCTATCTTTCCTATTTGTCGAGTTATGAGTATTTTTTGTTTTGAAAAGTGGATTTTCGAAAATTTCATGACTCTATTTGAAGGCGAAATAATGATTTTATCACAAAACTGATTGTGCCAGTCGATTTTTTGGCCAAAAAACCCCTCTTTACGAATTTTTAGCATTTTTGATAATTTTTTTGTCGAAAATTTAGAACAAAGGGGGTAGCTATGGAAATATTTTGCGATACAAATTGATTTTTTCTAACTCCCATAATCCTTGGAAATATGGACTCAAAATTCACTAACATATGTAAAATTGTCCCCTCTATCGATTGGTGAAGACTAGAACGTTCTATCTTTCCTATTTGTCGAGTTATGAGTATTTTTTGTTTCGAAAAGTGGATTTTCGAAAATCTCATGACTCTATTTGAAGGCGAAATAATGATTTTATCACAAAACTGATTGTGCCAGTCGATTTTTTGGCCCAAAAAACCCCTCTTTACGAATTTTTAGCATTTTTTATAATTTTTTTGTCGAAAATTTAGAACAAAGGGGGTAGCTATGGAAATATTTTGCGACACAAATTGATTTTTTCTAACTCCCATAATCCTTGGAAATATGGACTCAAAATTCACTAAAATATGTAAAATTGTCCCCTCTATCGATTGGTGAAGACTAGAACGTTCTATCTTTCCTATTTGTCGAGTTATGAGTATTTTTTGTTTTGAAAAGTGGATTTTCGAAAATTTCATGACCCTATTTGAAGGCGAAATAATGATTTTATCACAAAACTGATTGTGCCAGTCGATTTTTTGGCCAAAAAACCCCTCTTTACGAATTTTTAGCATTTTTGATAATTTTTTTGTCGAAAATTTAGAACAAAGGGGGTAGCTATGGAAATATTTTGCGATACAAATTGATTTTTTCTAACTCCCATAATCCTTGGAAATATGGACTCAAAATTCACTAACATATGTAAAATTGTCCCCTCTATCGATTGGTGAAGACTAGAACGTTCTATCTTTCCTATTTGTCGAGTTATGAGTATTTTTTGTTTCGAAAAGTGGATTTTCGAAAATCTCATGACTCTATTTGAAGGCGAAATAATGATTTTATCACAAAACTGATTGTGCCAGTCGATTTTTTGGCCCAAAAAACCCCTCTTTACGAATTTTTAGCATTTTTTATAATTTTTTTGTCGAAAATTTAGAAACAAAGGGGGTAGCTATGGAAATATTTTGCGATACAAATTGATTTTTTCTAACTCCCATAATCCTTGGAAATATGGACTCAAAATTCACTAAAATATGTAAAATTGTCCCCTCTATCGATTGGTGAAGACTAGAACGTTCTATCTTTCCTATTTGTCCAGTTATGAGTATTTTTTGTTTTGAAAAGTGGATTTTCGAAAATTTTATGACTCTATTTGAAGGCGAAATAATGATTTTATCACAAAACTGATTGTGCCAGTCGATTTTTTGGCCAAAAAAAACCCTCTTTACGAATTTTTAGCATTTTTTATAATTTTTTTGTCGAAAATTTAGAACAAAGGGGGTAGCTATGGAAATATTTTGCGATACAAATTGATTTTTTCTAACTCCCATAATCCTTGGAAATATGGACTCAAAATTCACTAAAATATGTAAAATTGTCCCCTCTATCGATTGGTGAAGACTAGAACGTTCTATCTTTCCTATTTGTCGAGTTATGAGTATTTTTTGTTTTGAAAAGTGGATTTTCGAAAATTTCATGACTCTATTTGAAGGCGAAATAATGATTTTATCACAAAACTGATTGTGCCAGTCGATTTTTTGGCCAAAAAAACCCCTCTTTACGAATTTTTAGCATTTTTTATAATTTTTTTGTCGAAAATTTAGAACAAAGGGGGTAGCTATGGAAATATTTTGCGATACAAATTGATTTTTTCTAACTCCCATAATCCTTGGAAATATAGACTCAAAATTCACTAAAATATGTAAAATTGTCCCTCTATCGATTGGTGAAGACTAGAACGTTCTATCTTACCTATTTGTCGAGTTATGAGTATTTTTTGTTTTGAAAAGTGGATTTTCGAAAATTTCATGACTCTTATTTGAAGGCGAAATAATGATTTTATCACAAAACTGATTGTGCCAGTCGATTTTTTGGCCAAAAAAACCCCTCTTTACGAATTTTTAGCATTTTTTATAATTTTTTTGTCGAAAATTTAGAACAAAGGGGGTAGCTATGGAAATATTTTGCGATACAAATTGATTTTTTCTAACTCCCATAATCCTTGGAAATATGGACTCAAAATTCACTAACATATGTAAAATTGTCCCCTCTATCGATTGGTGAAGACTAGAACGTTCTATCTTTCCTATTTGTCGAGTTATGAGTATTTTTTGTTTTGAAAAGTGGATTTTCGAAAATTTCATGACTCTATTTGAAGGCGAAATAATGATTTTATCACAAAACTGATTGTGCCAGTCGATTTTTTGGCCAAAAAACCCCTCTTTACGAATTTTTAGCATTTTTGATAATTTTTTTGTCGAAAATTTAGAACAAAGGGGGTAGCTATGGAAATATTTTGCGATACAAATTGATTTTTTCTAACTCCCATAATCCTTGGAAATATGGACTCAAAATTCACTAACATATGTAAAATTGTCCCCTCTATCGATTGGTGAAGACTAGAACGTTCTATCTTTCCTATTTGTCGAGTTATGAGTATTTTTTGTTTCGAAAAGTGGATTTTCGAAAATCTCATGACTCTATTTGAAGGCGAAATAATGATTTTATCACAAAACTGATTGTGCCAGTCGATTTTTTGGCCCAAAAAACCCCTCTTTACGAATTTTTAGCATTTTTTATAATTTTTTTGTCGAAAATTTAGAACAAAGGGGGTAGCTATGGAAATATTTTGCGACACAAATTGATTTTTTCTAACTCCCATAATCCTTGGAAATATGGACTCAAAATTCACTAAAATATGTAAAATTGTCCCCTCTATCGATTGGTGAAGACTAGAACGTTCTATCTTACCTATTTGTCGAGTTATGAGTATTTTTTGTTTTGAAAAGTGGATTTTCGAAAATTTCATGACTCTATTTGAAGGCGAAATAATGATTTTATCACAAAACTGATTGTGCCAGTCGATTTTTTGGCCAAAAAAACCCCTCTTTACGAATTTTTAGCATTTTTTATAATTTTTTTGTCGAAAATTTAGAACAAAGGGGGTAGCTATGGAAATATTTTGCGATACAAATTGATTTTTTCTAACTCCCATAATCCTTGGAAATATGGACTCAAAATTCACTAACATGTGTAAAATTGTCCCCTCTATCGATTGGTGAAGACTAGAACGTTCTATCTTTCCTATTTGTCGAGTTATGAGTATTTTTTGTTTCGAAAAGTGGATTTTCGAAAATCTCATGACTCTATTTGAAGGCGAAATAATGATTTTATCACAAAACTGATTGTGCCAGTCGATTTTTTGGCCCAAAAAACCCCTCTTTACGAATTTTTAGCATTTTTTATAATTTTTTTGTCGAAAATTTAGAACAAAGGGGGTAGCTATGGAAATATTTTGCGATACAAATTGATTTTTTCTAACTCCCATAATCCTTGGAAATATGGACTCAAAATTCACTAACATATGTAAAATTGTCCCCTCTATCGATTGGTGAAGACTAGAACGTTCTATCTTTCCTATTTGTCGAGTTATGAGTATTTTTTGTTTTGAAAAGTGGATTTTCGAAAATTTCATGACTCTATTTGAAGGCGAAATAATGATTTTATCACAAAACTGATTGTGCCAGTCGATTTTTTGGCCAAAAAACCCCTCTTTACGAATTTTTAGCATTTTTTATAATTTTTTTGTCGAAAATTTAGAACAAAGGGGGTAGCTATGGAAAGATTTTGCGATACAAATTGATTTTTTCTAACTCCCATAATCCTTGGAAATATGGACTCAAAATTCACTAACATATGTAAAATTGTCCCCTCTATCGATTGGTGAAGACTAGAACGTTCTATCTTTCCTATTTGTCGAGTTATGAGTATTTTTTGTTTCGAAAAGTGGATTTTCGAAAATCTCATGACTCTATTTGAAGGCGAAATAATGATTTTATCACAAAACTGATTGTGCCAGTCGATTTTTTGGCCCAAAAAACCCCTCTTTACGAATTATTAGCATTTTTTATAATTTTTTTGTCGAAAATTTAGAACAAAGGGGGTAGCTATGGAAATATTTTGCGATACAAATTGATTTTTTCTAACTCCCATAATCCTTGGAAATATGGACTTAAAATTCACTAAAATATGTAAAATTGTCCCCTCTATCGATTGGTGAAGACTAGAACGTTCTATCTTTCCTATTTGTCGAGTTATGAGTATTTTTTGTTTTGAAAAGTGGATTTTCGAAAATTTCATGACTCTATTTGAAGGCGAAATAATGATTTTATCACAAAACTGATTGTGCCAGTCGATTTTTTGGCCCAAAAAACCCCTCTTTACGAATTATTAGCATTTTTTATAATTTTTTTGTCGAAAATTTAGAACAAAGGGGGTAGCTATGGAAATATTTTGCGATACAAATTGATTTTTTCTAACTCCCATAATCCTTGGAAATATAGACTCAAAATTCACTAAAATATGTAAAATTGTCCCCTCTATCGATTGGTGAAGACTAGAACGTTCTATCTTTCCTATTTGTCGAGTTATGAGTATTTTTTGTTTTGAAAAGTGGATTTTCGAAAATTTCATGACTCTATTTGAAGGCGAAATAATGATTTTATCACAAAACTGATTGTGCCAGTCGATTTTTTGGCCAAATAACCCCTCTTTACGAATTTTTAGCATTTTTTATAATTTTTTTGTCGAAAATTTAGAACAAAGGGGGTAGCTATGGAAATATTTTGCGATACAAATTGACTTTTTCTAACTCCCATAATCCTTGGAAATATGGACTCAAAATTCACTAAAATATGTAAAATTGTCCCCTCTATCGATTGGTGAAGAGTAGAACGTTCTATCTTACCTATTTGTCGAGTTATGAGTATTTTTTGTTTTGAAAAGTGGATTTTCGAAAATTTCATGACTCTATTTGAAGGCGAAATAATGATTTTATCACAAAACTGATTGTGCCAGTCGATTTTTTGGCCAAAAAACCCCTGTTTACGGATTTTTAGCATTTTTTATAATTTTTTTGTCGAAAATTTAGAACAAAGGGGGTAGCTATGGAAATATTTTGCGATACAAATTGATTTTTTCTAACTCCCATAATCCTTGGAAATATGGACTCAAAATTCACTAACATATGTAAAATTGTCCCCTCTGTCGATTGGTGAAGACTAGAACGTTCTATCTTTCCTATTTGTCGAGTTATGAGTATTTTTTGTTTTGAAAAGTGGATTTTCGAAAATTTCATGACTCTATTTGAAGGCGAAATAATGATTTTATCACAAAACTGATTGTGCCAGTCGATTTTTTGGCCAAAAAAAACCCTCTTTACGAATTTTTAGCATTTTTTATAATTTTTTTGTCGAAAATTTAGAACAAATGGGGTAGCTATGGAAATATTTTGCGATACAAATTGATTTTTTCTAACTCCCATAATCCTTGGAAATATGGACTCAAAATTCACTAAAATATGTAAAATTGTCCCCTCCATCGATTGGTGAAGACTAGAACGTTCTATCTTTCCTATTTGTCGAGTTATGAGTATTTTTTGTTTTGAAAAGTGGATTTTCGAAAATTTCATGACTCTATTTGAAGGCGAAATAATGATTTTATCACAAAACTGATTGTGCCAGTCGATTTTTTGGCCAAAAAAACTTCTCTTTACGAATTTTTAGCATTTTTTATAATTTTTTTGTCGAAAATTTAGAACAAAGGGGGTAGCTATGGAAATATTTTGCGATACAAATTGACTTTTTCTAACTCCCATAATCCTTGGAAATATAGACTCAAAATTCACTAAAATATGTAAAATTGTCCCCTCTATCGATTGGTGAAGGCTAGAACGTTCTATCTTTCCTATTTGTCGAGTTATGAGTATTTTTTGTTTTGAAAAGTGGATTTTCGAAAATTTCATGACTCTATTTGAAGGCGAAATAATGATTTTAACACAAAACTGATTATGCCAGTCGATTTCTTGGCAAAAAAACCCCTCCTTACGAATTTTTAGCATTTTTTATAATTTTTTTGTCGAAAATTTAGAACAAATGGGGTAGCTATGGAAATATTTTGCGATACAAATTGATTTTTTCTAACTCCCATAATCCTTGGAAATATGGACTCAAAATTCACTAAAATATGTAAAATTGTCCCCTCTATCGATTGGTGAAGACTAGAACGTTCTATCTTTCCTATTTGTCGAGTTATGAGTATTTTTTGTTTTGAAAAGTGGATTTTCGAAAATTTCATGACTCTATTTGAAGGCGAAATAATGATTTTATCACAAAACTGATTATGCCAGTCGATTTTTTGGCAAAAAAACCCCTCCTTACGAATTTTTAGCATTTTTTATAATTTTTTTGTCGAAAATTTAGAACAAATGGGGTAGCTATGGAAATATTTTGCGATACAAATTGATTTTTTCTAACTCCCATAATCCTTGGAAATATGGACTCAAAATTCACTAAAATATGTAAAATTGTCCCCTCTATCGATTGGTGAAGAGTAGAACGTTCTATCTTACCTATTTGTCGAGTTATGAGTATTTTTTGTTTTGAAAAGTGGATTTTCGAAAATTTCATGACTCTATTTGAAGGCGAAATAATGATTTTATCACAAAACTGATTGTGCCAGTCGATTTTTTGGCCAAAAAAACCCCTCTTTACGAATTTTTAGCATTTTTTATAATTTTTTTGTCGAAAATTTAGAACAAAGGGGGTAGCTATGGAAATATTTTGCGATACAAATTGATTTTTTCTAACTCCCATAATCCTTGGAAATATAGACTCAAAATTCACTAAAATATGTAAAATTGTCCCTCTATCGATTGGTGAAGACTAGAACGTTCTATCTTACCTATTTGTCGAGTTATGAGTATTTTTTGTTTTGAAAAGTGGATTTTCGAAAATTTCATGACTCTTATTTGAAGGCGAAATAATGATTTTATCACAAAACTGATTGTGCCAGTCGATTTTTTGGCCAAAAAAACCCCTCTTTACGAATTTTTAGCATTTTTTATAATTTTTTTGTCGAAAATTTAGAACAAAGGGGGTAGCTATGGAAATATTTTGCGATACAAATTGATTTTTTCTAACTCCCATAATCCTTGGAAATATGGACTCAAAATTCACTAAAATATGTAAAATTGTCCCCTCTATCGATTGGTGAAGACTAGAACGTTCTATCTTTCCTATTTGTCGAGTTATGAGTATTTTTTGTTTCGAAAAGTGGATTTTCGAAAATCTCATGACTCTATTTGAAGGCGAAATAATGATTTTATCACAAAACTGATTGTGCCAGTCGATTTTTTGGCCCAAAAAACCCCTCTTTACGAATTATTAGCATTTTTTATAATTTTTTTGTCGAAAATTTAGAACAAAGGGGGTAGCTATGGAAATATTTTGCGATACAAATTGATTTTTTCTAACTCCCATAATCCTTGGAAATATGGACTTAAAATTCACTAAAATATGTAAAATTGTCCCCTCTATCGATTGGTGAAGACTAGAACGTTCTATCTTTCCTATTTGTCCAGTTATGAGTATTTTTTGTTTTGAAAAGTGGATTTTCGAAATTTCATGACGCTATTTGAAGGCGAAATAATGATTTTATCACAAAACTGATTGTGCCAGTCGATTTTTTGGCCAAAAAAACCCTCTTCACGAATTTTTAGCATTTTTTATAAATTTTTAGTCGAAAATTTAGAACAAAGGGGGTAGCTATGGAAATATTTTGCTATACAAATTGATTTTTTCTAACTTCCTTAATGCTCGGAAATATGGACTCAAAATTCACTAAAATATGTAAAATTGTCCCCTCTATCGATTGGTGAAGACTAGAACGTTCTATCTTTCCTATTTGTCGAGTTGTGAGTATTTTTTGTTTTGAAAAGTGGATTTTCGAAAATTTCATGACGCTATTTGAAGGCGAAATAATGATTTTATCACAAAACTGATTGTGCCAGTAGATTTTTTGGCCAAAAAACCCCTCTTTACGAATTTTTAGCATTTTTTATAAATTTTTAGTCGAAAATTTAGAACAAAGGGGGTAGCTATGGAAATATTTTGCGATACAAATTGATTTTTTCTAACTCCCATAATCCTTAGAAATGTGGACTCAAAATTCACTAACATATGTAAAATTGTCCCCTCTATCGATTGGTGAAGACTAGAACGTTCTATCTTTCCTATTTGTCGAGTTGTGAGTATTTTTTGTTTTGAAAAGTGGATTTTCGAAAATTTCATGACTCTATTTGAAGGCGAAATAATGATTTTATCACAAAACTGATTGTGCCAGTCGATTTTTTGGCCAAAAAAACCCCTCTTTACGAATTTTTAGCATTTTTTATAATTTTTTTGTCGAAAATTTAGAACAACGGGGGTAGCTATGGAAATATTTTGCGATACAAATTGATTTTTTCTAACTCCCATAATCCTTAGAAATGTGGACTCAAAATTCACTAAAATATGTAAAATTGTCCCCTCTATCGATTGGTGAAGACTAGAACGTTCTATCTTTCCTATTTGTCGAGTTATGAGTATTTTTTGTTTTGAAAAGTGGATTTTCGAAAATTTCATGACTCTATTTGAAGGCGAAATAATGATTTTATCACAAAACTGATTGTGCCAGTCGATTTTTTGGCCAAAAAAACCCCTCTTTAGGAATTTTTAGCATTTTTTATAAATTTTTTGTCGAAAATTTAGAACAAAGGGGGTAGCTATGGAAATATTTTGCGATACAAATTGATTTTTTCTAACTCCCATAATCCTTGGAAATATGGACTCAAAATTCATTAACATATGTAAAATTGTCCCCTCTATCGATTGGTGAAGACTAGAACGTTCTATCTTTCCTATTTGTCGAGTTGTGAGTATTTTTTGTTTTGAAAAGTGGATTTTCGAAAATTTCATGACGCTATTTGAAGGCGAAATAATGATTTTATCACAAAACTGATTGTGCCAGTCGATTTTTTGGCCAAAAAAACCCTCTTCACGAATTTTTAGCATTTTTTATAAATTTTTAGTCGAAAATTTAGAACAAAGGGGGTAGCTATGGAAATATTTTGCGATACAAATTGATTTTTTCTAACTCCCATAATCCTTGGAAATGTGGACTCAAAATTCACTAACATATGTAAAATTGTCCCCTCTATCGATTGGTGAAGACTAGAACGTTCTATCTTTCCTATTTGTCGAGTTATTAGTATTCTTTGTTTTGAAAAGTGGATTTTCGAAAATTTCATGACTCTATTTGAAGGCGAAATAATGATTTTATCACAAAACTGATTGTGCCAGTCGATTTTTTTGGCCAAAAAAAACCCCTCTCACGAATTTTTAGTATTTTTTATAATTTTTTTGTCGAAAATTTAGAACAAAGGGGGTAGCTATGGAAATATTTTGCGATACAAATTGATTTTTTCTAACTCCCATAATCTTCGGAAATATGGACTCAAAATTCACTAAAACATGTAAAATTGTCCCCTCTATCGATTGGTGAAGACTAGAACGTTCTATCTTTCCTATTTGTCGAGTTATGAGTATTTTTTGTTTTGAAAAGTGGATTTTCGAAAATTTCATGACTCTATTTGAAGGCGAAATAATGATTTTATCACAAAACTGATTGTGCCAGTCGATTTTTTGGCCAAAAAAACCCTCTTTACGAATTTTTAGCATTTTTTATTATTTTTTTGTCGAAAATTTAGAACAAAGGGGGTAGCTATGGAAATATTTTGCTATACAAATTGATTTTTTCTAACTTCCTTAATGCTCGGAAATATGGACTCAAAATTCACTAAAATATGTAAAATTGTCCCCTCTATCGATTGGTGAAGACTAGAACGTTCTATCTTTCCTATTTGTCGAGTTGTGAGTATTTTTTGTTTTGAAAAGTGGATTTTCGAAAATTTCATGACGCTATTTGAAGGCGAAATAATGATTTTATCACAAAACTGATTGTGCCAGTAGATTTTTTGGCCAAAAAACCCCTCTTTACGAATTTTTAGCATTTTTTATAAATTTTTAGTCGAAAATTTAGAACAAAGGGGGTAGCTATGGAAATATTTTGCGATACAAATTGATTTTTTCTAACTCCCATAATCCTTAGAAATGTGGACTCAAAATTCACTAACATATGTAAAATTGTCCCCTCTATCGATTGGTGAAGACTAGAACGTTCTATCTTTCCTATTTGTCGAGTTGTGAGTATTTTTTGTTTTGAAAAGTGGATTTTCGAAAATTTCATGACTCTATTTGAAGGCGAAATAATGATTTTATCACAAAACTGATTGTGCCAGTCGATTTTTTGGCCAAAAAAACCCCTCTTTACGAATTTTTAGCATTTTTTATAATTTTTTTGTCGAAAATTTAGAACAACGGGGGTAGCTATGGAAATATTTTGCGATACAAATTGATTTTTCTAACTCCCATAATCCTTAGAAATGTGGACTCAAAATTCACTAAAATATGTAAAATTGTCCCCTCTATCGATTGGTGAAGACTAGAACGTTCTATCTTTCCTATTTGTCGAGTTATGAGTATTTTTTGTTTTGAAAAGTGGATTTTCGAAAATTTCATGACTCTATTTGAAGGCGAAATAATGATTTTATCACAAAACTGATTGTGCCAGTCGATTTTTTGGCCAAAAAAACCCCTCTTTAGGAATTTTTAGCATTTTTTATAAATTTTTTGTCGAAAATTTAGAACAAAGGGGGTAGCTATGGAAATATTTTGCGATACAAATTGATTTTTTCTAACTCCCATAATCCTTGGAAATATGGACTCAAAATTCATTAACATATGTAAAATTGTCCCCTCTATCGATTGGTGAAGACTAGAACGTTCTATCTTTCCTATTTGTCGAGTTGTGAGTATTTTTGTTTTGAAAAGTGGATTTTCGAAAATTTCATGACGCTATTTGAAGGCGAAATAATGATTTTATCACAAAACTGATTGTGCCAGTCGATTTTTTGGCCAAAAAACCCCTCTTCACGAATTTTTAGCATTTTTTATAAATTTTTAGTCGAAAATTTAGAACAAAGGGGGTAGCTATGGAAATATTTTGCGATACAAATTGATTTTTTCTAACTCCCATAATCCTTGGAAATGTGGACTCAAAATTCACTAACATATGTAAAATTGTCCCCTCTATCGATTGGTGAAGACTAGAACGTTCTATCTTTCCTATTTGTCGAGTTATTAGTATTCTTTGTTTTGAAAAGTGGATTTTCGAAAATTTCATGACTCTATTTGAAGGCGAAATAATGATTTATCACAAAACTGATTGTGCCAGTCGATTTTTTGGCCAAAAAAAACCCCTCTCACGAATTTTTAGTATTTTTTATAATTTTTTTGTCGAAAATTTAGAACAAAGGGGGTAGCTATGGAAATATTTTGCGATACAAATTGATTTTTTCTAACTCCCATAATCTTCGGAAATATGGACTCAAAATTCACTAAAACATGTAAAATTGTCCCCTCTATCGATTGGTGAAGACTAGAACGTTCTATCTTTCCTATTTGTCGAGTTATGAGTATTTTTTGTTTTGAAAAGTGGATTTTCGAAAATTTCATGACTCTATTTGAAGGCGAAATAATTATTTTATCACAAAACTGATTGTGCCAGTCGATTTTTTGGCCAAAAAAACCCCTTTTTACGAATTTTTAGCATTTTTTATAATTTTTTTGTCGAAAATTTAGAACAAAGGGGGTAGCTATGGAAATATTTTGCGATACAAATTGATTTTTTCTAACTCTCATAATCCTCGGAAATATGGACTCAAAATTCACTAAAATATGTAAAATTGTCCCCTCTATCGATTGGTGAAGACTAGAACGTTCTATCTTTCCTATTTGTCGAGTTATGAGTATTTTTTGTTTTGAAAAGTGGATTTTCGAAAATTTCATGACTCTATTTGAAGGCGAAATAATGATTTTATCACAAAACTGATTGTGCCAGTCGATTTTTCGGCCAAAAAAACCCCCTTTACGAATTTTTAGCATTTTTTATAATTTTTTTGTCGAAAATTTAGAACAAAAGGGGTAGCTATGGAAATATTTTGCGATACAAATTGATTTTTTCTAACTCCCATAATCCTTGGAAATATGGACTCAAAATTCACTAACATGTAAAATTGTCCCTCTATCGATTGGTGAAGACTAGAACGTTCGATCTTTCCTATTTGTCGAGTTGTGAGTATTTTTTGTTTTGAAAAGTGGATTTTCGAAAATTTCATGACTCTATTTGAAGGCGAAATAATGATTTTATCACAAAACTGATTGTGCCAGTCGATTTTTGGCCATAAAAACCCCTCTTTACGAATTTTTAGCATTTTTTATAATTTTTTTGTCGAAAATTTAGAACAAAGGGGGTAGCTATGGAAATATTTTGCGATACAAATTGATTTTCTCTAACTCCCATAATCTTCGGAAATATGGACTCAAAATTCACTAACATATGTAAAATTGTCCCCTCTATCGATTGGTGGAGACTAGAACGTTCTATCTTTCCTATTTGTCGAGTTGTGAGTATTTTTTTTTTGAAAAGTGGATTTTCGAAAATTTCATGACGCTATTTGAAGGCGAAATAATGATTTTATCACAAAACTGATTGTGCCAGTCGATTTTTTGGCCAAAAAACTCCTCTTTACGAATTTTTAGCATTTTTTATAAATTTTTAGTCGAAAATTTAGAACAAAGGGGGTAGCTATGGAAATATTTTGCGATACAAATTGATTTTTTCTAACTCCCATAATCCTTGGAAATATGGACTGAAAGTTCACAAAAATATGTAAAATTGTCCCCTCTATCGATTGGTGAAGACTAGAACGTTCTATCTTTCCTATTTGTCGAGTTATGAGTATTTTTTGTTTTGAAAAGTGGATTTTCGAAAATTTCATGACTCTATATGAAGGCGAAATAATGATTTTATCACAAAACTGATTGTGCCAGTCGATTTTTGGCCAAAAAAAACCCCTCTTTACGAATTTTTAGCATTTTTAATAATTTTTTTGTCGAAAATTTAGAACAAAGGGGGTAGCTATGGAAATATTTTGCGATACAAATTGATTTTTTCTAACTCCCATAATCTTCGGAAATATGGACTCAAAATTCACTAAAATATGTAGAATTGTCCCCTCTATCGATTGGTGAAGACTAGAACGTTCTATCTTTCCTATTTGTCGAGTTATGAGTATTTTTTGTTTTGAAAAGTGGATTTTCGAAAATTTCATGACGCTATTTGAAGGCGAAATAATGATTTTATCACAAAACTGATTGTGCCAGTCGATTTTTTGGCCAAAAAACTCCTCTTTACGAATTTTTAGCATTTTTTATAAATTTTTAGTCGAAAATTTAGAACAAAGGGGGTAGCTATGGAAATATTTTGCGATACAAATTGATTTTTTCTAACTCCCATAATCCTTGGAAATATGGACTGAAAGTTCACAAAAATATGTAAAATTGTCCCCTCTATCGATTGGTGAAGACTAGAACGTTCTATCTTTCCTATTTGTCGAGTTATGAGTATTTTTTGTTTTGAAAAGTGGATTTTCGAAAATTTCATGACTCTATTTGAAGGCGAAATAATGATTTTATCACAAAACTGATTGTGCCAGTCGATTTTTTGGCCAAAAAAACCCCTCTTTACGAATTTTTAGCATTTTTTATAATTTTTTTGTCGAAAATTTAGAACAAAGGGGGTAGCTATGGAAATATTTTGCGATACAAATTGATTTTTTCTAACTCCCATAATCCTTGGAAATATGGACTCAAAATTCACTAACATATGTAAAATTGTCCCCTCTATCGATTGGTGAAGACTAGAACGTTCTATCTTTCCTATTTGTCGAGTTGTGAGTATTTTTTTTTTGAAAAGTGGATTTTCGAAAATTTCATGACGCTATTTGAAGGCGAAATAATGATTTTATCACAAAACTGATTGTGCCAGTCGATTTTTTGGCCAAAAAACTCCTCTTTACGAATTTTTAGCATTTTTTATAAATTTTTAGTCGAAAATTTAGAACAAAGGGGGTAGCTATGGAAATATTTTGCGATACAAATTGATTTTTTCTAACTCCCATAATCCTTGGAAATATGGACTGAAAGTTCACAAAAATATGTAAAATTGTCCCCTCTATCGATTGGTGAAGACTAGAACGTTCTATCTTTCCTATTTGTCGAGTTATGAGTATTTTTTGTTTTGAAAAGTGGATTTTCGAAAATTTCATGACTCTATTTGAAGGCGAAATAATGACTTTATCACAAAACTGATTGTGCCAGTCGATTTTTTGGCCAAAAAAAACCCTTTACGAATTTTTAGCATTTTTTATAAATTTTTTGTCGAAAATTTAGAACAAAGGGGGTAGCTATGGAAATATTTTGCGATACAAATTGATTTTTTCTAACTCCCATAATCCTTAGAAATATGGACTCAAAATTCATTAACATATGTAAAATTGTCCCCTCTATCGATTGGTGAAGACTAGAACGTTCTATCTTTCCTATTTGTCGAGTTGTGAGTATTTTTTGTTTTGAAAAGTGGATTTTCGAAAATTTCATGACTCTATTTGAAGGCGAAATAATGACTTTATCACAAAACTGATTGTGCCAGTCGATTTTTTGGCCAAAAGAAACCCTTTACGAATTTTTAGCATTTTTTATAAATTTTTTGTCGAAAATTTAGAACAAAGGGGGTAGCTATGGAAATATTTTGCGATACAAATTGATTTTTTCTAACCCCCATAATCCTTGGAAATATGGACTCAAAATTCACTAACATATGTAAAATTGTCCCCTCTATCGATTGGTGAAGACTAGAACGTTCTATCTTTCCTATTTGTCGAGTTATGAGTATTTTTTGTTTTGAAAAGTGGATTTTCGAAAATTTCATGACTCTATTTGAAGGCGAAATAATGATTTTATCACAAAACTGATTGTGCCAGTCGATTTTTTGGCCAAAAAAACCCCCTTTACGAATTTTTAGCATTTTTTATAATTTTTTTGTCGAAAATTTAGAACAAAGGGGGTAGCTATGGAAATATTTTGCGATACAAATTGATTTTTTCTAACTCCCATAATCCTTGGAAATATGGACTGAAAGTTCACAAAAATATGTAAAATTGTCCCCTCTATCGATTGGTGAAGACTAGAACGTTCTATCTTTCCTATTTGTCGAGTTATGAGTATTTTTTGTTTTGAAAAGTGGATTTTCGAAAATTTCATGACTCTATTTGAAGGCGAAATAATGACTTTATCACAAAACTGATTGTGCCAGTCGATTTTTTGGCCAAAAAAACCCTTTACGAATTTTTAGCATTTTTTATAAATTTTTTGTCGAAAATTTAGAACAAAGGGGGTAGCTATGGAAATATTTTGCGATACAAATTGATTTTTTCTAACCCCCATAATCCTTGGAAATATGGACTCAAAATTCACTAACATATGTAAAATTGTCCCCTCTATCGATTGGTGAAGACTAGAACGTTCTATCTTTCCTATTTGTCGAGTTGTGAGTATTTTTTGTTTTGAAAAGTGGATTTTCGAAAATTTCATGACTCTATTTGAAGGCGAAATAATGATTTTATCACAGAACTGATTGTGCCAGTCGATTTTTTGGCCAAAAAAACCCCCTTTACGAATTTTTAGCATTTTTTATAATTTTTTTGTCGAAAATTTAGAACAAAGGGGGTAGCTATGGAAATATTTTGCGATACAAATTGATTTTTTCTAACCCCCATAATCCATGGAAATATGGACTCAAAATTCACTAACATATGTAAAATTGTCCCCTCTATCGATTGGTGAAGACTAGAACGTTCTATCTTTCCTATTTGTCGAGTTATGAGTATTTTTTGTTTTGAAAAGTGGATTTTCGAAAATTTCATGACTCTATTTGAAGGCGAAATAATGATTTTATCACAAAACTGATTGTGCCAGTCGATTTTTTGGCCAAAAAAACCCCTCTTTACGAATTTTTAGCATTATTTATAAATTTTTTGTCGAAAATTTAGAACAAGCTATGGAAATATTTTGCGATACAAATTGATTTTTTCTAACCCCCATAATCCTTGGAAATATGGACTCAAAATTCACTAACATATGTAAAATTGTCCCCTCTATCGATTGGTGAAGACTAGAACGTTCTATCTTTCCTATTTGTCGAGTTGTGAGTCTTTTTTGTTTTGAAAAGTGGATTTTCGAAAATTTCATGACTCTATTTGAAGGCGAAATAATGATTTTATCACAAAACTGATTGTGCCAGTCGATTTTTTGGCCAAAAAAACCCCTCTTTACGAATTTTTAGCATTTTTTATAAATTTTTTGTCGAAAATTTAAAACAAAGGGGGTAGCTATGGAAATATTTTGCGATACAAATTGATTTTTTCTAACTCCCATAATCCTTGGAAATATGGACTCAAAATTCACTAACATATGTGAAATTGTCCCCTCTATCGATTGGTGAAGACTAGAACGTTCTATCTTTCCTATTTGTCGAGTTGTGAGTATTTTTTGTTTTGAAAAGTGGATTTTCGAAAATTTCATGACTCTATTTGAAGGCGAAATAATGATTTTATCACAAAACTGATTGTGCCAGTCGATTTTTCGGCCAAAAAAACCCCTTTTACGAATTTTTAGCATTTTTTATAATTTTTTTGTCGAAAATTTAGAACAAAGGGGGTAGCTATGGAAATATTTTGCGATACAAATTGATTTTTTCTAACTCCCATAATCCTTGGAAATATGGACTCAAAATTCACTAACATATGTAAAATTGTCCCCTCTATCGATTGGTGAAGACTAGAACGTTCTATCTTTCCTATTTGTCGAGTTATGAGTATTTTTTGTTTTGAAAAGTGGATTTTCCAAAATTTCATGACTCTATTTGAAGGCGAAATAATGATTTTATCACAAAACTGATTGTGCCAGTCGATTTTTTGGCCAAAAAACCCCTCTTCACGAATTTTTAGCATTTTTTATAAATTTTTAGTCGAAAATTTAGAACAAAGGGGGTAGCTATGGAAATATTTTGCGATACAAATTGATTTTTTCTAACTCCCATAATCCTTGGAAATATGGACTCAAAATTCACTAACATATGTAAAATTGTCCCCTCTATCGATTGGTGAAGACTAGAACGTTCTATCTTTCCTATTTGTCGAGTTATGAGTATTTTTTGTTTTGAAAAGTGGATTTTCCAAAATTTCATGACTCTATTTGAAGGCGAAATAATGATTTTATCACAAAACTGATTGTGCCAGTCGATTTTTTGGCCAAAAAATCCCTCTTCACGAATTTTTAGCATTTTTTATAAATTTTTAGTCGAAAATTTAGAACAAAGGGGGTAGCTATGGAAATATTTTGCGATACAAATTGATTTTTTCTAACTCCCATAATCCTTGGAAATATGCACTCAAAATTCACTAACATATGTAAAATTGTCCCCTCTATCGATTGGTGAAGACTAGAACGTTCTATCTTTCCTATTGGTCGAGTTATGAGTATTTTTTGTTTTGAAAAGTGGATTTTCGAAAATTTCATGACTGTATTTGAAGGCGAAATAATGATTTTATCACAAAACTGATTGTGCCAGTCGATTTTTTGGCCAAAAAAACCCCTTTTTACGAATTTTTAGCATTTTTTATAATTTTTTTGTCGAAAATTTAGAACAAAGGGGGTAGCTATGGAAATATTTTGCGATACAAATTGATTTTTTCTAACTCCCATAATCTTCGGAAATATGGACTCAAAATTCACTAACATATGTGAAATTGTCCCCTCTATCGATTGGTGAAGACTAGAACGTTCTATCTTTCCTATTTGTCGAGTTGTGAGTATTTTTTGTTTTGAAAAGTGGATTTTCGAAAATTTCATGACTCTATTTGAAGGCGAAATAATGATTTTATCACAAAACTGATTGTGCCAGTCGATTTTTTGGCCAAAAAAACCCCTCTCTATGAATTTTTAGCATTTTTAATAATTTTTTTGTCGAAAATTTAGAACAAAGGGGGTAGCTATGGAAATATTTTGCGATACAAATTGATTTTTTCTAACTCCCATAATCTTCGGAAATATGGACTCAAAATTCACTAACATATGTGAAATTGTCCCCTCTATCGATTGGTGAAGACTAGAACGTTCTATCTTTCCTATTTGTCGAGTTGTGAGTATTTTTTGTTTTGAAAAGTGGATTTTCGAAAATTTCATGACTCTATTTGAAGGCGAAATAATGATTTTATCACAAAACTGATTGTGCCAGTCGATTTTTCGGCCAAAAAAACCCCCTTTACGAATTTTTAGCATTTTTCATGATTTTTTTGTCGAAAATTTAGAACAAAGGGGGTAGCTATGGAAATATTTTGCGATACAAATTGATTTTTTCTAACTCCCATAATCCTTGGAAATATGGACTCAAAATTCACCAAAATATGTAAAATTGTCCCCTCTATCGATTGGTGAAGACTAGAACGTTCTATCTTTCCTATTTGTCGAGTTATGAGTATTTTTTGTTTTGAAAAGTGCATTTTCGAAAATTTCATGACTCTATTTGAAGGCGAAATAATGATTTTATCACAAAACTGATTGTGCCAGTCGATTTTTCGGCCAAAAAAACCCCCTTTACGAATTTTTAGCATTTTTTATGATTTTTTTGTCGAAAATTTAGAACAAAGGGGGTAGCTATGGAAATATTTTGCGATACAAATTGATTTTTTCTACCTCCCATAATCCTTGGAAATATGGACTCAAAATCAACTAACATATGTAAACTTGTCCCCTCTATCGATTGGTGAAGACTAGAACGTTCTATCTTTCTTATTTGTCGAGTTATGAGTATTCTTTGTTTTGAAAAGTGGATTTTTGAAAATTTAATGACTCTATTTGAAGGCGAAATAATTATTTTATCACAAAACTGATTGTGCCAGTCGATTTTTTGGCCAAAAAAAAACCTCTTTACGAATTTTTAGCATTTTTTATAATTTTTTTGTCGAAAATTTAGAACAAAGGGGGTAGCTATGGAAATATTTTGCGATACAAATTGATTTTTTCTAACTCCCATAATCCTTGGAAATATGGACTCAAAATTCACTAACATATGTAAAATTGTCCCCTCTGTCGATTGGTGAAGACTAGAACGTTCTAACTTTCCTATTTGTCGAGTTATGAGTATTTTTTGTTTTGAAAAGTGGATTTTCGAAAATTTCATGACTCTATTTGAAGGCGAAATAATGATTTTATCACAAAACTGATTGTGCCAGTCGATTTTTTGGTCAAAAAAACCCCTTTTCACGAATTTTTAGCATTTTTTATTAATTTTTTGTCGAAAATTTAGAACAAAGGGGGTAGCTATGGAAATATTTTGCGATACAAATTGATTTTTTCTAACTCCCATAATCCTTGGAAATATGGACTCAAAATTCACTAAAATATGTAAAATTGTCCCCTCTATCTAGAACGTTCTATCTTTCCTATCAGTCGAGTTATGAGTATTTTTTGTTTTGAAAAGCGGATTTTCGGAAATTTCATGACTCTATTTGAAGGCGAAATAATGGATTTATCACAAAACTGATTGTGCCAGTCGATTTTTCGGCCCAAAAAAAACACTCTTTACAAATTTTTAGCATTTTTTATAATTTTTTTGTCGAAAATTTAGAACAATAATGGGAAATAATTTACGATACAAATTAATTTTTTCTAACTTCCTTAATCCTTGGAAATATGGACTCAAAATTCACTCAAATATGTAAAATTGTCCCCTCTATCGATTGGTGAAGACTAGAACGTTCTATCTTCCCTATTAGTCGAGTTATGAGTATTTTTTGTTTTGAAAAGCGGATTTTCGAAAATTTCATGACTCTATTTGAAGGCGAAATAATGATTTTATCACAAAACTGATTGTGCCAGTCGATTTTTAGGCCCAAAAAACCCCTTTTTACGAATTTTTAGCATTTTTTATAATTTTTTTGTCGAAAATTTAGAACAAAGGGGTAGGTATGGAAATATTTTGCGAATCAAATTGCTTTTTTCTAACTCCCTTAATCCTTGGAAATACGGACTCAAAATTCACTAAAATATATAAAATTGTCCCCTCTATCGATTGGTGAAGACTAGAACGTTCTATCTTTCCTATCAGTCGAGTTATGAGTATTTTTTGTTTTGAAAAGTGGATTTTCGAAAATTTCATGACTATTTGAAGGCGAAATAATGATTTTATCACAAAACTGATTGTGCCAGTCGATTTTTTCGGCCAAAAAAAACCCTCTTCACGAATTTTTAGCATTTTTTATAATTTTTTTGTCGAAAATTTAGAACAAAGGGGTAGGTATGGAAATATTTTGCGAATCAAATTGATTTTTTCTAACTCCCATAATCCTTGGTAATATGGACTCAAAATTCACTAAAATATGTAAAACTGTCCCCCCTATCGATTGGTGAAGACTAGAACGTTCTATCTTTCCTATTTGTCGAGTTGTGAGTATTTTTTGTTTTGAAAAGTGGATTTTCGAAAATTTCATGACTATCTGAAGGCGAAATAATGATTTTATCACAAAACTGATTGTGCCAGTCGATTTTTTCGGCCAAAAAAAACCCTCTTCACGAATTTTTAGCATTTTTTATAATTTTTTTGTCGAAAATTTAGAACAAAGGGGTAGGTATGGAAATATTTTGCGATACAAATTGATTTTTTCTAACTTCCTTAATGCTCGGAAATATGGACTCAAAATTCACTAAAATATGTAAAATTGTCCCCTCTATCGATTGGTGAAGACTAGAACGTACTATCTTTCCTATTAGTCGAGTTATGAGAATTTTTTGTTTTGAAAAACGGATTTTCGAAAATTTCATGACTCTATTTGAAGGTGAAATAATGATTTTATCACAAAACTGATTGTGCCAGTCGATTTTTCGGCCCAAAAAACCCCTTTTTACGAATTTTTAGCATTTTTTATAATTTTTTTGTCGAAAATTTAGAAATATTTTGCGATACAAATTAATTTTTTCTAACTTCCTTAATCCTTGGAAATATGGACTCAAAATTCACTAAAATATGTAAAATTGTCCCCTCTATCGATTGGTGAAGACTAGAACGTTCTATCTTCCCTATTAGTCGAGTTATGAGTATTTTTTGTTTTGAAAAGCGGATTTTCGAAAATTTCATGACTCTATTTGAAGGCGAAATAATGATTTTATCACAAAACTGATTGTGCCAGTCGATTTTTCGGCCCAAAAAACCCCTTTTTACGAATTTTTAGCATTTTTTATAATTTTTTTGTCGAAAATTTAGAACAAAGGGGTAGGTATGGAAATATTTTGCGAATCAAATTGCTTTTTTCTAACTCCCTTAATCCTTGGCAATATCGACTCAAAATTCACTAAAATATGTAAAATTGTCCCCTCTATCGATTGGTGAAGACTAGAACGTTCTATCTTTCCTATTAGTCGAGTTATGAGTATTTTTTGTTTTGAAAAGTGGATTTTCGAAAATTTCATGACTATTTGAAGGCGAAATAATGATTTTATCACAAAACTGATTGTGCCAGTCGATTTTTTCGGCCAAAAAAAACCCTCTTCACGAATTTTTAGCATTTTTTATAATTTTTTTGTCGAAAATTTAGAACAAAGGGGTAGGTATGGAAATATTTTGCGATACAAATTGATTTTTTCTAACTTCCTTAATACTTGGAAATATGGACTCAAAATTCACTAAAATATGTAAAATTGTCCCCTCTATCGATTGGTGAAGACTAGAACGTACTATCTTTCCTATTAGTCGAGTTATGAGAATTTTTGTTTTGAAAAACGGATTTTCGAAAATTTCATGACTCTATTTGAAGGCGAAATAATGATTTTATCACAAAACTGATTGTGCCAGTCGATTTTTCGGCCCAAAAAACCCCTTTTTACGAATTTTTAGCATTTTTTATAATTTTTTTGTCGAAAATTTAGAAATATTTTGCGATACAAATTAATTTTTTCTAACTTCCTTAATCCTCGGAAATATGGACTTAAAATTCACTAAAACATGTAAAATTGTCCTCTCTATCGATTGGTGAAGACTAGAACGTTCTATCTTTCCTATTAGTCGAGTTATGAGTATTTTTTGTTTTGAAAAGCGGATTTTCGAAAATTTCATGACTCTATTTGAAGGCGAAATAATGATTTTATCACAAAACTGATTGTGCCAGTCGATTTTTCGGCCCAAAAAACCCCTCTTTACGGATTTTTAGCATTTTTTATATTTTCGATTAATCGATTAATCGATTAACATTAATTGATTAATCGAAAAAAATCGATTAATCTAAAATAATCGATTAATCGAAAATAATCGATTAATCGAACATAATCGATTAATCGAAAATAATCGATTAATCGAAAATAATCTTTTTTCGATGATTCGAAAATTTATTATTTTCCATTATTCTTGATAACGGCAGCTGGACCGCTACCGAAACTTTAAAAATAGAGTTTCAACAAACATCGTGATCAAGAACTATTATATTTAACTAATTTTTTCCCTAACTCACGCCTTTAAAAAGATTGACAATTTGGAACTTACGACAATATTTTGAAGTTTAAGACTTAAAAAAATTGTCAAGATTTGTTAGTCGATTTTCCGGTCCAAAAAACCCCTCTTTACGAATTTTTAGCATTTTTTAAATTTTTTTGTCGAAAATTTAGAACAAAAGGGTAGGTATGGAAATATTTTGCGAATCAAATTGCTTTTTTCTAACTCCCTTAATCCTTGGCAATATCGACTCAAAATTCACTAAAATATGTAAAATTGTCCCCACTGTCGATTGGTGAAGACTAGAACGTTCTATCTTTCCTATTAGTCGAGTTATGAGTATTTTTTGTTTTGAAAAGTGGATTTTCGAAAATTTCATGACTCTATTTGAAGGCGAAATAATGATTTTATCACAAAACTGATTGTGCCAGTCGATTTTTCGGTCCAAAAAACCCCTCTTTACGAATTTTCAGCATTTTTCATTTTGTTTTTGTCGAAAATTTAGAACAAAGGGCATGGGCAAGGGTATGGAAATATTTTGCGATACAAATTGCTTTTTTCTAACTCCCTTAATACTTTTAAAATTTATCGGAGAACAAGTCTTGAACATCTAAATTATTCAATTTATTGAATGGATATTGGTAGAATCCAATTTGAAAGATTCTAAAGTAACCAACGATATCCGCACGTCTTAAACATTCTTCGTCCTTAAAAATGTCACGATATGAGACACATTTGCAATATCAACATTATGTATACTATAAGTATACATTGCATTATAAATAAAATAGAATACGTACACTGAAAAAAGCTGTTATCCGAACATGGAAACATGGTAAAATTCCATAGCGCAGTCTTGTGTGTAAACAGACTTTATAGCAACATAAAAATGCTCGGCATGAAAATATATTGGCCCTTCTGCTTTACATGAGTTTACTTCGCTTGCCTCTGCTACTTCCAGTCTCTCGGAATATTCTTATTTCTCTAAGTAGGTACCAGCTGCCTGGTCATTAAATCATTTTTGACTGCATATACAGGGTTATTTATAATACGGATTATTACACGATCAATATCTTCTGGGTAAATTGAATATTTTATACAATTTTAAATCTAATAAGTGTTCAAATAAATCTGTTTTTGTAGTGATTGAAAAAGAGTATCCAAAGGAGGATTTCTTCAAGAAGGATCTACTGAAAAGACTGTTGAGCCTGATAAGGGCTACTGGTTTCTCCACATGAACGGTATAACCAAGAGCACATAAAGCCTAAAGGCTGAGGTGCCAAGGTCTCTAAGCCTCTGACTGATGATGCCGAACTAAACAATCAATCAATCAATCTTGGATATCTTTGAAAGAATTAAAAATATAAAAAAATTATGAGAGACCTTTTTTGTAGTGGGTCAAATTTCCTACAAGATCTTAGTCGTTCCGAAGTATTGCTCCCAACTTTGTTGTTATATGCAACACTTGAAAAACAACTCTCGTATTATTCAACTTTGCGTTCAATTAAAACAAACCAAAAACAAAAGCACCGCAACTCCTTCAGTAGTTATTAACGAGTTTAATAGTGGATGCAATTCAAATTTCTCTACTGTTTATTTCAACAAATAAAGATTAATTTTCATATTATAATTACTTCTCCTGCAAATACTATCCTAACGGTTATTTATACGAGAATGAATTATTATAACAATACAAAGCTTCGTAATTATGCATGAATAGCTTTTATCGTACATACATAATGTAGTAGTGACAAAATGGATTGTCGAGCGACAATTCCGACGAATCGCCAGCGAATATACTTCGAGTGGTAAATTTTTTAGCGACATTAGCAGGGTTCAGATAGTTACGTTTCCAAATATATATAATTTGAATTCTTTGGTAAGGTTTACTGTTAAAAGTATTGCAAGCCATGGAAAAGGCAGGGTGAGCTGAATGAGAAAAAACAACAAGATTTTTTAAGAACTTTTCATATTTCTTAAAATTGCTACGTTATGATTAGTTTCAATGAATATTTTCCACTCTGATATTTAACTATCATCTAATAATTGAAAAAAAACATCAACATCCTTTCCCAATCATTAACTTAGATTCTAAAACACTTACCAGCAGTTGAAGGTCAGATGCTCTGAAAATTATAGAAAGGAGTAATTAGCTTTGTTGGTACTCTAAGAAAGCAATGTCTTCAATGCAACACTGTCAAAAGTTGTTTTTGAAAAGAGTTTCCCTTAATATAGCGTCATAGGGCAGAAAATGAGATTTAGCAGCCCGAGACTATTAGATGCACGAGCGAGCGTAGCCAAGCGAGGGCAGTTGATAGTTAAGGGCTGTTAAAGCATTTCCTGCATGTGTGAAACACAACTGTTTTTCGCCTACCGAATAAACCAAAATATAACCTAACATTCAGTGACTTTTCATAAAAAAAATTCACATGACACGTGAAAGTACTCAAGTGACAAATGATGTAAAACTTCAAAAACCGTGGAGTTAAGAATTTTTCGCCCTTGGGCTGCTAATCAATACTTTCCAACCTATTTTTGGTGTTCATATGATTGGTTAGCTCCATCAAGGGAAACTGAGTTTACATTTGAGTGGTTTGAATGCAGGAATTACCAATCGAAACAAATTGATTTGAAAAAATATTATGAGATTGAAAATAAAAAAATTCAACATAATATTTTTGTTTCAGATAATATTAGTTACATTAAAAACCGTCGTAGTGTAAGCCCTATCTGCGAATGATTATATTAAAGCTATAAAGATAATTGAATGGAATCCAGTCGATTGCTGGCAAAGCGAAATTGTATTACTGTTTACATAACCTAAATTAACTTTTTTTTAATTTGATTTGATCGGCTAACGCGTCCCTATAAATTAGGGATAATAAAGAAATTCCACAAATGTATATTTGATTTATCCAGGTACAAAAATTCGTGAATATCACTCATCAGATTGGTGCAAATATTATAATCTTTTATTATTGGGTTTGCAGCCATGATTCCACCGTTTTTTTTTCCAATTTGCTGTCACTACTTATTTCAAAACTGTATAGTTTGTACGAAGTTAATTGGAACAGCATTACGTGTTACAGTAGTGTTTATTTTTGAGCATTATTTTCGTTCGTACGGAAATGGCAAACAAGGTGGACCCAGTAAGTGACGGAAAAATATCATGAACAATTTCATAAATAGGCACCAACCAACGCAGTTTGCTTCCTATTAATGAGAAATTTCGTCGTTCTGGCAGTGTATTGTGCCAAAGGAAGGAAAGGTCTGGTAGGTCAGTAACTGTCAGAACAAATGAGAACCATGGACGTGTCGTAATCAGGTTTTGCAATCACTAAACCGAAGTCTTCGGCGAACGTCATTGAAGTTGAATATCAGCAATACGTCGATTCAGCGTTTGTTCAAAGACGTAGGTGGATTATCGTACCGAATTCAAGTTGGACAACGATTGAACTATTTTTAGCCATGCTGTACGAGGATCCATATTTCTTGAATAATGTGTGACCGTGACCATGTGACGATATGGTGCAGTGTCAGCACACGGTGTGATTGGTCCGCATTTCATTGAAGATAATTATGGGAAACGCCATTTGTCCAGGATCTCGGAAGATTTTTTCATGCCAGGAGCCTTCGCATGGAAATCAACAGGACGGGGCGACCAGACTCACTGCTCGACAATCGATAGCATTGCTGCAGAAAACTTTTGAAGTGCGCATCATTTCCCGCGGTTCTAATTTCAACTACACATCACATTCCTCCAATCTTACACCAGATGCCTACGTATGCGGTATGTTAAAGGAAGGAGAAAGTCTTCAGCAGTACAGATCCACCCTGGTCTGAATCGACCAAAGGACAGAGTCGCTTGTCGTGATTCAGCGACCTGTCAAATAAAATTCAATATGGCGTCCCAGTGCCAACAAAATATGGTTTTGGTCTTTTGGTATGTACAAGAGTGTTTATTTTGGAGAAAGTAATACAAAGAGACTATTATTATATGTATTAACAGATAACTGTCAAATTCATTATTGAATAATTGCCAATGCATCTTTCATTACAATGATGAATGATTAATGGCCTGATAATGGTTCATCAGCAGATAATTATTGTTCATAATTGCAGGTTACATATTGATGAGTAAATGATGGTTGATTAATGAACAATTGACGGGTTATTATTTCATTGTTGAGCCATTAATTGATCATTCAATATTTTTAATAAGCGTTCTTGCAACCGGGCATTAGTCTATAACTGGGAAACTAGGAAAAAGTTTATATGAAGTACTATGAACAACAACAAAAATTTTAGACTTGAAAAAGGCTAAAAATTTGTAAAGCGGTGTTTTTTGGGACGAGAAATGACCTGGTCGACATAGTTTTTTCATAAAATCATTCTTCCACCTTCAAATTGTATCATGAAATTTACGAAAAAACATTTTCAACATAAAAAGTCTTGTAAATATCCCAAAACTATAAATATATCAGGCAGCTCATAGTCATAACTTATGATATAATTTAAAATCTCTCTTAAAAATCACGGCTTTCATCCAAATTTTTCGTGACTTATGATGGTAATATTATCGTATTTGAAGACGGTCTGGTCTTTTAAAAGATTTAACATCATTTTGACACTTATCTATAAAAATAATATATTAAGACTTGAAATTGTGTAGATTGATAATTCTGAATATTTTGATGATGTATTTAGCATTTGATAGCCTCAATTATTCCTACAAACAAACTCCATTAATATAATATATTTACCGCCTGAATTTCGAATGAAAATTAAATCCCATTTTTATTGTCGAGAGTGAAAAGTAGTCGAAACGACTCTCATATTACCAGAGATGTAAAAATTCTCCGGCTATTCTTCAGCGAAAAATGTAGTTTGTCACATAAATAAAATATAAGTATGCGATTCGGAGCGTCAAATATGTTTGCACAGATGCAACTCCTAAATATTGAAAGGATTTTCATGAATATTTTTCCTTTCGTATTTCAAGTAACTATATCTTAAATTTAAAATTCTATTACCAGCTTGTTATTCGTTTTAACGTTTTCACAATGAGATCGGTACAACGATATTTCCATACGAGGTGATATTGATATCTATCATTAAAGTAGGAAACGGAAATGTTTCCTCTTCCAGCCATCGTATTTGAACTAAATCAACAAAAACACTGTCCAGACAAACATAAGTTTTCTACCACACCAAAAAAAACATATCCACAGCACATATCAAAGGGTTTATCCCAAAGCTAGAGTAGGATTCAGTTTTTACGCAGATAACAAAAATTTTCTACCAGCGATTACGTGAAGAGCATCCAATTAGTACATTATCAAGCACAGGTATCTCATTTTCTCCTCCATTATCTCTATTTCCCACTATATGTTTTCAAGCCTCCCATTTGTCATCCTTCAGTGATATCCATACCAAATCCCCTATCCCTTACCTTTCAATAACTGTCTTAGAACTCATCACCCTTCTTCCATGCATCTCTAGGCTCACACTGTTTCCTTAGGTTGTCTGTTTATCTCATTCTCCTTTTAATTTAACTAAATTAACGTAAAACACTGTCCAGACAACCATAAGTTTCCTACCACACCAAAAAAAATCCACAGCACATATCAAAGGGTTTATCCCAAAGCTAGAGTAGGATTCACTTTGTACGCAAATAACAAAAATTCTCTACCAGCAACTATTTGAAGAGCATCCAATTAGTACATTAGCAAGAACAGGTATCTCATTTCCTCTTCCATTATCTCTATTTCCCACAATATGTTTACAAGCCTCCCATTTGTCATCCTTCAGCCATATCCATACCAAATCCCATATCCCTATCTCTTCAATAACTGTCTCAGAACTCAGCACCCTTCTTCCTCCTTCCATGTATCTCTAGGCTCACACTGTGTTTCCTTAGGTCGTCTGTACATCTCATTCTTCTCTTAATTTAACTAAATCAACGTAAAATAGTTTCCAGACAACCATAAGTTTCCTACCACACCAAAGAAAACATATCCACAGCACACATCAAAGGATTTATCTCTATTCCCTACAATATGTTTTCAAACCTCCCATTTGTCATCCTTCACCCATATCCATAACAAATCCCATATCCCTATCCCTCCAATAACTGTCTTAGAACTCTTCCTTCTTCCTTCTTCCATGTATCTCTAGGCTCACACTGTTTCCTTAGGTAGTCTGGGCATCTCATTCTCCTCTTAATTTAACTAAATTAACGTAAAACACTGTCTAGACCACCATAAGTTTCCAACCACACCAAAAAAACATATCCACAGCACATATCAATGGGTTTTTCTCAAAACTAGAATAGGAATCAGTTTGTACGCAGATAACAAAAATTCTCTACCAGCGACTATGCGAAGAGCATCCAATTAGTACATTATCAAGCACAGGTATCTCATTTTCTCTTCCATGATCTCTATTTACCACAATATGTTTTCAATCCTCCCATCTGTCTTCTATCAACGATATCCATATCAAATCCCAAATCCTTCTCCTTTCAATGACTCTCTTAGAACTCAGCGACCTTCTTCCTTCCTCCATGTATCTCTAGGCTCACACTGTTTCATTAGTTCGTCTGTTCATCTCATTCTCCTCTTGTATTTTCAAGTCTTCCATTTGTCGTCCTTCAGCCATATGAATACCAAATCCCATATCCCTTTTCCTTCAATAACTCTCTTAGAACTCAGCACCCTCCTTCCTTCTTCCAAGTATCTCTAGGCTCACACTGTTTCATTAGATCGTCTGTTCATCTCATTCTCCTCTTGTGCTTTCAAGCCTTCAATTTTTCTCCCTTCAGCCATATCAATACAAAATCCCATATCCCTTTTCCTTCAATGACTCTCTTAGAACTCAGCTCCCTCCTTCCTTCTTCCATTTATCTCTAGGCTCACACTGTTTCCTTAGGTCATCTGTTCATCTCATTCTCCTTTTGTATTTTCCAGCCTGTCGTCTTTCTTCAGTATCCACACCAAATTCCACAGCTATCTTCCTTGAATTACTAATCTACATATCTCTGGAATCAGGCCGTTTCCTAAAGTCATTTGTCCATATCATTCAAATCTTTTGTTTTCCAAGCCTCCCACTTGTCGTCCCTCAGCCGAATTTGTACTAAATACAACAACTCTCTTCCTCATACTATTCTACCCTTCTTTCATGTGTTCAAACCTCCCTTTATCTGTAAATCTCTATACTGGTTCTTCATGTCGTCTGTTCATATTATTCCACTCTTTTCTTGTGTTTCAAGCCTTACTAATGTCGTCCCTTAGCTGTATTCATACGAAATCCTACAGCTCTTTTTCTCAAGTAAGTATATCCTACTTTCCCATGTATCTCTAGATCCAGACTACTTTTTGTCCCTAATTGTTTTTTATCTTCCTCTCTCAATTTTTATAAGGATAGTAGATGAAAGGTGAAGGTTGATTGGAAATAGAGACACCATGTATGTGATAGATTATATCTCCAAACTGAAGAGACTATTGAACTGAGAGGGAGGAAACACGAGGGGGTTGTTTTTGAAAGAAAGTTTATTACAGCCGCGTCCGAGGTTCGTCCATGCGAGATAAAATCCGATTTTGGTCCGCGCTGGACCTAAAAATATGGTTATCTTTGACCTATTCTCTCGGCTCTCTGAACTTATCCTCCAAGAATGAAAATATAACTGTAAAAAGATGGTTTTTATTTTCGATGTGTTAATATTATTTTGCAGTGTTCAAAAATTTTCTCTGTGCTTTGTGTCTCTTTTAACAAAAAACAAACTGAAGGAAATAGTTTCAAAAGATTTCACTCTTCACGGAATGTTTTTAATAGAAAAAGTAGTTAATCTAGAAAGAGGAATCAAATAGTTCTAGTGTTGGCTGTGTCAAATGTCAGAGTGATCCCTTATCAATGACTTTGTATGTATTTGGCTTAATTGTTTCTAATGGAAGCCGTTTTCAACATCAAGTTTCATGTGAAAAACAAGTAGAATTAGAGAGTGAAGTATCGACACACAAGAGAATTTACACTGACTTTCGGTAATTATTTGTGTTACGTACCACCCTGTATGCACCAAATGGGAACGATGGGGAATTTTGAAATGTCATTTTAAATTATGTTTTGAACAATTTTACTCACTTTCAGTTTGATGTGAATTTATGTACCTTCGAATGTCTAGATTGACCGGACTATTATCCTAGACGTTAATATTTACTGTATTATAAAGTAATACCAGGGTTGTAAGATATTTGTTATGAGTTTTTTTTCCACTTTCCACTTCCCGTAAAATTCTCATTTTAAATTGTGGTAAATTCCCAAATTTAACTGTAAATTCTGTAAAGTTTTCATTTTTTATTTGTAAATTTTGTTAAATTCGCAATTTTAACTGTTAATTCTGTCAGATTTCCATTTTAAATTGTAAATTTGGTTAGATTCCCAAATTTTACAATTAATTCTGTAAAATTAAAATTTTAAATAGTAAATTTTGTAAAATTCTAAACAAAATTCCGTAAAATACCCATTTTAAATTGTGAATTCTGTTAAATTCCCAAATTTAACTATACATTATGTAAAGTTTTCATTTTTTATTGTAAATTTTGTTAAATTCGCAATTTTAACTGTTAATTCTGTCAGATTTCCATTTTAAATTGTAAATTTGGTTAGATTCCCAAATTTTACAATTAATTCTGTAAAATTACAATTTTAAATAGTAAATTTTGTAAAATTCTAAACAAAATTCCGTAAGATACCCATTTTAAATTGTGAATTCTGTTAAATTCCCAAATTTAACTATACATTATGTAAAGTTTTCATTTTTTATTGTAAATTTTGTTAAATTCGCAATTTTAACTGTTAATTCTGTCAGATTTCCATTTTAAATTGTAAATTTGGTTAGATTCCCAAATTTTACAATTAATTCTGTAAAATTACAATTTTGAATTGTAAATTTTGTAAAATTCTAAACAAAATTCCGTAAAATACCCATTTTAAATTGTGAATTCTGTTAAATTCCCAAATTTAACTATACATTATGTAAAGTTTTCATTTTTTATTGTAAATTTTGTTAAATTCGCAATTTTAACTGTTAATTCTGTCAGATTTCCATTTTAAATTGTAAATTTGGTTAGATTCCCAAATTTTACAATTAATTCTGTAAAATTACAATTTTAAATAGTAAATTTTGTAAAATTCTAAACAAAATTCCGTAAGATACCCATTTTAAATTGTGAATTCTGTTAAATTCCCAAATTTAACTATACATTATGTAAAGTTTTCATTTTTTATTGTAAATTTTGTTAAATTCGCAATTTTAACTGTTAATTCTGTCAGATTTCCATTTTAAATTGTAAATTTGGTTAGATTCCCAAATTTTACAATTAATTCTGTAAAATTACAATTTTGAATTGTAAATTTTGTAAAATTCTAAACAAAATTCCTTAAAATCCCCATTTTAAATTGTGAATTCTGGTAAATGCCCAAATTTAACTATACATTCTGTAAAGTTTTCATTTTTTATTGTAAATTTTGTTAAATTCGCAGTTTTACTGTCAATTCTGTCAGATTTCCATTTTAAATTGTAAATTTGGTTAGATTCCCAAATTTTACAATTAATTCTGTAAAATTACAATTTTGAATTGTAAATTTTGTAAAATTCTAAACAAAATTCCTTAAAATCCCCATTTTAAATTGTGAATTCTGGTAAATTCCCAAATTTAACTATACATTCTGTAAAGTTTTCATTTTTTATTGTAAATTTTGTTAAATTCGCAGTTTTACTGTCAATTCTGTCAGATTTCCATTTTAAATTGTAAATTTGGTTAGATTCCCAAATTTTACAATTGATTCTGTAAAATTACAATTTTAAATTGTAAATTTTGTATAATTCTGAAAAAAATTCCGTAAAATCTCCATTTTAAATTGTGAATTCTGGTAAATTCCCAAATTTAACTATAAATTCTGTAAAGTTTCCATTTATTATTATACATTTTGTTAAATTCGCAATTTTAACTGTCAATTTTGTCAGATTTCCATTTTAAATTGTAAATTTGGTTAGATTCTCAAATTTTACAATTAATTCTGTAAAATTACAATTTTAAATTTTGTAAAATTCCGTAAAATCCCCATTTTTAATTGTGAATTCTGGTAAATTCCCAAGTTTAACTATACATTCTGTAAAGTTTTCATTTTTTATTGTAAATTTTGTTAAATTCACAATTTTAACTGTCAATTCTGTCAGATTTCCATTTTAAATTGTAAATTTGGTTAGATTCCCAAATTTTACAATTAATTCTGTAAAATTACAATTTTAAATTGTGAATTTTGTAAAATTCTAGGCAAAATTCCGTAAAATCTCCATTTTAAATTGTGAATTCTGGTAAATTCCCAAATTTAACTACAAAATCTGTAAAGTTTTCATTTTTTAGTGTAAATTTTGTTAAATTCGCAATTTTAACTGTCAATTCTGTCAGATTTCCATTTTAAATTGTAAATTTGGTTAGATTCCCAAATTTTACAATTAATTCTGTAAAATTACAATTTTAAATTGTAAATTTTGTAAAATTCCGTAAAACATTTTCATCAATTACTTCTGTATTTTCAAAAGTATAATAGTATTTTTAGTCGTTCCAGTTTCCGTTCCAATAAATTTTGTTTGTTTTGTTTAGCAGAAAAAGTCCTTCGTAAGATTGGGTTCAGCATATGTTTTAAGGGAATATACCTAATTTTAAATGAAGGCATGAAGTCTCTAATCAGTTTATGTCACGTCTTTATGCATACAAGCCAAAGAGTAGTTGTTTCTAATACAAACGACGTTCATTAAAAGTTACTAGTTCATTTGTGATGCCTTTTGGCCTAATATAAAAATGAAATTAAATAAGAAATAAATTCCCTTGAAACTAATTTCAATAAATCATTAAACGTTGGAATATTACATAAATATAAGCAGCGAGGTCGACAGGTACGGAGTCAAGTTCATCACGTATATAAACATTTATTAGTAAATAGTAAATAACATGGAACTATGAACTTGAACTGTAGTATAAATATACAGGGTCAGTAATCAAGAGTAATAGAAAGTAATCAATATTCATTATAATTTAGTTGTAGTGATTATGTTATCCAGTTAAACTATAAGTATGCTATAAGGATAGATACTTAGATTTAGTAATCTTAAGTTGTTATAATGTGTAATAAAGTCTGTTAATAAATAGAAATCCCAGTGCCAGAAGTAGTAGTTTTATTCAAGTAAGATGACCACCAATTAAAGAGGCCTATCCACACCTAATCCCCAACATGACATGGCGATCCTGCCACTTTACACATTTCTTAAATAGTACTCAACGTAAAATAGAGAAAGGCACTATAAAAACAGTAAAAATATATTTTATTATATATCAAGTAAAATATATCTTGACAAATTTAAGTATCAGCAATTTTACTTTATTTTTGAGGTGGTCACCCTCCTTATGCCGTCAACAATTTATTGCAGCCAATATTCCATAATTTAAGAGCCATCCCGTACATCTCTACAGCTGATGAGATTACCGTTAGTTCCCTTCGTCACAAGTGGGTTATTATATTCCGACCGCATCCCTTATGATTTGTGCTATCCATCATTTTCCCAGAGTCTTTTCTTTGGCAAATCGTCAAATTGAGCGCCGAGGGTCACGAAATCTGATCTTCTATATCCTGATGGAATGACGCTGTAGTAGGATATATTCCCGACGTCGGTGCGCTGGAGCACACCGAGTTTGTGTTGGTATTTTTTGGAGAAAAACGTAATTGAAAATTGAGTTTTTGATGCATTTTTATCAAAAAGCGCCGCCATGAAAATTCGTATTTATGAAAAATAAAGATGAAGCTACGGAAGTTAAAAAAAATAAAAACAATACTCTTTTTGTTCCTACAGGAAGGTGTACAAATAGATTTATTGAAAAATAAATAACATGACACAAGTCGGTCCCAATTTCCCAGTTAAACATTTTTTTTAGATACCATTTTGAATCAAATGCGTTCTAAATCATAATTTTCAGTGATCCGGGTTGGGTTTGGAATAGAAAGGCAGTTCTTATAATTATAAGCGGGTAAGAAAAGAACTTATTTATAAGTAAGATGCGCAAAAACAAAAATACAAATCTATAAGACTTTGATCAGACCAGTCATTACTTTCGCACTCGAAACAACAACTATAAACAAAAAAGAAGAAGATCTAAAAATGATAGAAAGGAAAATATTGAGAACAATACTTGGACCAGACATAACAATAGACATAACAAGAGATGTAGAAAGAAGATTAAAAAGAAACAGAGAAATAGAAAAGGAAGCAAGTGGAGAAAGTAGACTGGAATGGATGCGACACATTATGAGAAAAGCACCAACAGAAATATTAAAAAGAATAACAACATGGGTTACATTGAAGACGAGAACAAGAGGAAGACCATGAAGCAGATGGTGGGATCAAGTAGAGGAAGATTGAAAAGTATTGAAAATCAGAGACTGGAAAAAAAATGCAGAGACAGAAGAAAATGGAGAACTATAACAAATAAGGCCAGGACAGATAAAAGATTATAGTCGCCCTGATATAAGAGGAGTAATCCACCTCGTTAAAAGGATTAAACACAGTTCTATTGAGCTAGCCATAATCTCTCAGGATTGAACGGCCATGATGATGAAGATGCGCTAGATTTATGGATAGAAGGTGGGAAGAGTATGAGGGCGCGCTAAAAGGAGCTATTGGAAGTAGGTGAGATTGGATGGACCGGAAATTCGGGGAGGTGAACTACTTCTTGACACAGGTGCTCACTGGACATGGGTCGATAGTAGGGTACCTCCACAAGATTGGGAAAAGATAGACGTGAAGTGTGCGAGAGGTGTGAAGTGGAGGATGATGTGGGGCATGTGTTTAGATACTGGAAGAAGCGCTGGAGTGGAAGCGAGGTAGTGCTAAAGAAGTTGGAGAGGAAACTAGGGGAGGCGGTGTATTGGGAGAACATGGTGGAGATAATGTTGAGGGGGGAGGAGGAATGGATGGAGGTAAGTGGCGTAGTGAAGAGTATGATTATGGGGAGAGAAGAACTGAATCTAGGAAAAAGACGACGGTGTGAGCGGAGAGAGTGCGAGTTGTTAGGTATGATATTATGTGGGAGTGCGTGCGTATGCAAAAGAGTGGAAGAGTCTTGTTGATTGAATGATTTATTCAATATATTAAACATAAACTTAACACAACGTGTAATGTAATCAATGGTCGGAAACGATTCATTTGGAAGTCAAAGAGAACCGGAAAAGCACTAACGACATTTGTACATCTGTCATATAACAGTGTACCAACCTCAGAAGAGGTACCAACACTAACAGGTTTGTATAGGTATGCAACTCAATTTACATTTGTGAGTTAGGCAACATTCAATACACTAACACGAGTGACCGCTGTCCGTCTCGAAGTATGCTAGGGTAGTGATTCCGAGGCGGGGGTAACGGTGAGTTTTGAGGTGGGTTTGGTTGATAGGCATCCCCTTGGGGAATGAGTCCAACACTGTTTGGGTCCTGGATAGGTCCCATTCGAATATGAGTTTCCCTTCTTGACCCGAAAAAATAATTGCGGAAGTAGAATCCTCGAAACCAAAATGCGTGCGAAAAAGTATACTTTCTGAACTAAAGTGAGTATACTATTTCGCACAAAATAGAAGTGAGCGGTAAAGTGGAACACTACAAACTAAAATACGTGAGGAAAAGTATACTATTATGCATGGCGTGCAGTAAAATGAAAGTCTGCGGAAAGTAGAACTTTCCAAACTAAAATGCGTGCGGAAGAGTATACTATCTCACACAAAATAGAAGTGTGCGGAAAAGTAGAATCCTCTAAACTAAAATGCGTGCGAAAAAGTATACTTTTTCGTAGGAAATAGTTATTTGTGTATTTATAGCGTAAAGTAACAGATTGCCGCTTCAGAGAGCGACAATTTTACTTTGCGCTCGAAAAACACACATAATTTTTTCTAAAGTCGCACTTTTAATCATTAAAACAGTTTTTCATATTATCTCAGGTTATAATAGTAGTGGATTATGATTTAAGGTAGTACTCTGACGTTTTAGCTGTTATATTATTTATTAATGTTAAATGTCAAAGTGACATTAAACATTGAATGAATAGACCAAAGTGTAAGTGGCTTCATTACCTTTGCCATTACCAAATTTGATGAAATAAGCGAGCAAAAAAGTTTCCTTTTTTTCCGCTAGAGCGTAAAGTAACAATCCTCGGCATTTGTCTACTTTACGATTTCATTTGAATATAGTGATTAGTCGTTTTACGCGCGACTGTAGGAAAATACATTTTTTTTAATATTAACTTGTAGTTAAGTAAATTCTGGATAAAATTATGTGTTCTGACGTTTTTAATCAGCCTAGTCGTTGGTTCAGTCTAAAATTCATAACAAAACAAATGAAAATAACGTGTTTACTAGTCTCGAGCAACGAAACAATACGGGAATGTGAATGTAGCTGTCCACCTTAATCCAGGAACTAATAAGGTCATGAGAAATGTGCGGTAGACCGAAACAGTGTTAAGCACGTTCTTAAACAAACACAACAAAGTCCCAGTAATTGCATTTGGCTATTCACACAACTATTGTATGCTCTGAATTATAAAAACAAACCGTAAAAGTGTCCATTGATTTCACGGAAATTTCTAAGCCTAATTATAGCCTATCTGAAGATGATTGAGAGCACATTGTTTATTGCAGTACTTAAAAAAAAGGTTTTATACAAGTTGGTTCTTAGCAGAAAGGTATAATTATTTTATATTTTTAACTAGACCCAACCAAAATACAATACCATAAAAAATTAAACCTGTGTTTTATGAAAAAATACTGTAAATGTTATTGGTAAATTTTTTAATTTAATATATTTGAAACTTGAATACAATTTCCGAAACTTAGAGCCAACTTTACAACAAAAACCGTTGTATAGTCCCGCTGTTTCTACTAAAATGCATTTGGGGCGTATTCAATGAACAAACAAATCCCGATAGATATTGAGGTTGCGGACTTAATTGCCAGCATTAATTAAGGAGGGTTTTACGGATTCCAGAAGTGCTTAAACAGAGCTAAAAACAAACAAATATACTGCAGCTTAACAAGAGACTTTCCAAATAGAAATTACTGTCTTTCCCCACTATTGATTGGAATTCCATACACTCTAAAAACCAATTGAGAGCACAATTAACTAACTTGGCCGTCTTAAGCCGGTTCTTTCGGTGTTATTGGTATTTTAACGTCTCAAGAATAAGTATACACATTGTATATATACAGTGTGTCAGTTTTAAAATTTTTACTATGGTGATTCATTGGGAAATAATTCATTGAATTTGAGCTACAGGGTGTCACAGGACTTCGTATCAAAAACCAGTGCGACATAAAATTGACTCTATCTCTTAAACCGTTAATTTTATTGAGATGTCACAGGAGGACTTTTTTTTCTTTAAAAATTTAAAAAGTTAATTATTGCATTTTTTATAACCGAAAAAAGTGATATTTAACAAAAAATTGCCGCATTAACCATCGAACTTAGTCCGTACCTGAGTTCGCAAGTGTAGTGTAGACTTAATTATGACGCCAAAAAGTGCGCAATTAGGTATTTATAAATTGTACTAATTCCCAATTAACCATTTAATAATTATAAATAAAAAAACCATTTTTATTTTCCAACTTTAGAGCCATATAGTTCGTTACTATGATTATTTTTAGTCTCTCTATCATCTCCCAAGTTTTGGTACGAAGTCCTGGGACACCCTTTATATAAATATATCTCCATGTATTATACGATCGAGATAAAACGGTTTAAAAAAAATATAAATAAATAAAAGCAATTTTATACGGTGTATTTTGATTATGTTAACATTCCATGAAACAAAAACTTTGTAAATGTTCTAGATATTTTATATAAAACCAAAAGGTATAAGCCGTGTAACTTTGTGATTTATTCTCTTTCAAATACTTCGCCATCCTTGACATCGTTTTCTAGTAGCTTTAACTTTAACCGCATAACTTTCAGCTTGTTTTCTTTTGTTTTTAAAAAAGAAATAACAAACCCGACCGTTTCTTTTGTGTGTTCACTTTGGTTACTTTTGCATGCCGATTTCTTTTGAAATAGCCACTTTTAGCTTCGACGAACAAAAAATAAATAAGTAATGAAAATGAAAAACACAATTGTTGCGGTTTTCAAATCGAAAATGTATACGGTCTGTTTGAAATAGACAGAGAGTACTAAAAACTAAATTAACATGCAAACCCCTTACCGGGTGGGCAATGCTATTTCGCTTTTTAGATGTACATCTTAAACTGTTTTTATTTAGTTATTGGTACCAATAATATATTTTACTAACCTTGTGCACTATTTTGGTGTACAACCACTCTGGGGATAGAACTTATGAAGTATCTCGCCTAGATACCTGGAACTTGATTTCTTCGGTGAGCTGGACGCTGGCTGGCCTCTCACTTTACTCAAAAGCTTCTGATTTTTCACTTACAATATAAAACCTCAACCTTCTTCCAAAAATTCCAACAACCAACTAACTTCTCCTCCGCGTCCTAACAAACTTTCTAACATCCGTTGCTTATAGGTAAAAATATGTTCTCACTTGATTTTTCTGAGGTAGTGTATTAAACTTTTCTTATATTTAATGTCCTTTTCACTTTAATTAATCAGTCTTCTCATATTCCTACCTATCAATACACTTAATATAATTGATGTTTTTATACTATTTCACCTTTAAATTGTCCTTTTTAAGAAAAATACTCTATAGTATGATTTCATCTTCAACATCAAATATTAAAATCTCTACAACCTATAAATTAAGTTTCACTCATGTAACCTTGTCTTAAATGCTTATTAATTATATTTCATCCATTATTTGATATAAACTCAGCTTAGATTTTTAATTTGAATGATTTAAAAATTGTAAATATTTCTAAAAAACAAAAAAATATATATATTTCCAATTTTCACAAATTTCTGAGATTAAGAGGAAACAGACCAAAACTTATGTCAGTCATATTACATGGAAACGTCAAAAGATATAATAATTGTGGAATTAAAAAAAGATTGTACAAGAAAAGAATATCAATATCAGTGTTTTTTAAATGTGTGTGTGTGTGTGTGTGAGAGGAATATCGTAAAAAGCAATTATAGTGTATCTAACATTGTGTAGCAGTTATAATGCATCATTTTAAAGCAGTTATAATATGACAATAAAACCAGTGCAGTGCTGATCTGAACTCATCATCAAAAATTCATAACCCGTTTTTGGTAAGAGAGCGCCGATTTCTTTTTTCATTTTCGTGTTCAGCGACCTCGAATTAATTTAAAAAAAAATATTTCATCAAAATCCGCGTTGGTTCACTAAACTAGACTTTTACCAATTATTTAATATTGAAGATACTCGTAAAGAATTATGAAATATTGAACAAATTAAAATATATTCTCTTTTACTATTTACATTCGTGAACTCAAATAAACCCATATTACTTCAATATATATATATATATATATATATATATATATATATATAGTGTATGCTCGTCGTGTATAGTTGATTTTTTTTTAAATATAGTTTGTTTTTATGATCCAATTTTATAATTTTATTGATGAGTATTTCGCTGGCCAATTTTTGGCAAAAAATTATACCAATCACATTTGAAAGGCATGACTAACTCATTTTGTTACTGACCTTCGAATATATGCATATAAAAATAATTTGATTAATAAAATTTGAATAATACCTCGTAAATCTAGGAAGTAATAAATATTTTATTGGTATTCAACCCATTTTCCCAAAATGCGTTCTGGTCAGTAGAAAATTGATAAAATATAATATAACGTCACATTCAAATATAATTATTGTAATAATAATTTTATTTATTTGAAAAATATTAAGTTTTAATTATCAAAATATTACAATTATCGAAAACCCATCTAGCATGTTGAAAATCTGACTCGGTGTATATAGGGTGTTCCAGGACTTCGTACCAAAAACTTTGGAGATGATTAATGTACCCACCTTTAACACCTAACAAAATCTTGCAGTCGGTGGGTTTCCACCTTTAATCTTATGGAGATGTCACAAACGGACTTTTTCCTTTAAAATGTTTTTAAAAAGTTAATTGTTGCATTTTTAACTGAATAAAAATTAGATTTAACAAAAAATTGCTGCATCAACCTTGACTGGAAATAAAAAGAAAAAGGTGAGACTTTTCTTAATGGGTATAAGCTCCAGTTTCACTTGTTTGTAGTTGCCAAATTGTATGCTTGTCATGTGAATAGTTTTCGAAATATTGGACTGTCAAAACGTCGTGCGACATTTTTAGGCATTAACAACAGGAGGCGTATGAAATTTCATTGAAAATTACAACCCGTAAATTTTTTTCGAAAGAAAAAACCAACACAATTTCATTCTCCTAACGGAAAAAAATTAATTATTTTTCCTTTGGTCTTAAATTAAAACACTCACTTTCCAGGACAATATCCAATATAAAATGCAAACGAAGCAATTTACACGTATCGTCAATAGCGAGAGCGAGTTTAAAAGGGGCTTTTCAAAAATTTATGAAACTGTTCAGCTTATAACAGCTAATTCCGAGAAAATGAACGACAGAAAACCTACATGGGTCGGATTAAAACATCGCCCATGGGACTAAAAGAATGAGTCAATGCCTCCGGATTATATTATCCAAACAAAGAACCACCGTTTGTGTACTACAGTGTCAGGTGGAAATACATTCAATTTTATGACACTCATCTTCTTTTAAGATCCTAAATGACATGTCGACATTTCCATTAAACAATATTATTCATTCAAAATATCAAGTACTTCATGGTCTATCAACATATTTTATTTATTATTGTAATGTTTTTGTTATTTATTTAAATAGTTTCTACTTGTGGGATAAAATTATACACACCACTTTGGCTAATTACTATTTATTTATTTAAAGAAACACACACTGTATTAAACTTAATTTATATACACACTTTACTTAATGTCTACTAATTTATTTACACTCGGTATAATAGTTCTAATTTATTTTCACCACTTGAATATTACATTATTTATCTTCACTATTTAATTCGCTGTCCGATTACTGAGAACTTCAGTAAACTGTCTATGAACTAACTCTTTGTCTTCGTTTCACTAATTGTTTACGCACTCAAAAACCCTTCTCAACTCTCGAAAATTCCAGTACCTTCCGCGCTCGTCCTATGTACAATCAATGCGTTTTACTCGAAGGTTCTGGAAAGGGGCGCAGCCACCAAAATTTACAGTCGATGGACAGGGCCGACTTGATTGACATGTTACTTGTTCATAAAAAGCTAGGAAGACGTGAAAGAAATTGGTATAAAAGAAAATTAGAAGTACTTGTACATTTCCATTCTCGATTTTCCAAAGCGTGAACTGAAACGCATCAAAACCCGAATGGAAAGTAGAAAGTTAAATCGGAAAACAACGTTGAATGTTAGTATAAATAAAGTACGACTCGAATATGATGGCAAAGTGTGGAATGTTGGAAGTTTCAGTCTGCAGAAGATGGCGGATCGAAAACGACAAAGCCGGCGAACGACTCTAGTATTCATTGCTCCGAACTGACAAGTTGAATTCCAAAACTTCCTGGATCTTAAGGAAAATTCATGGAAGACGGAGGTTAAATCTGTAGAAATATTTGTTGTTGTTTTAACAAAGAAAAATTTCACTAAATTCCAAAGACGTTTTAAATGGGGTGTTAAATTTCATTGTGGACCGAAATATGACATATACAGGGTGATTCAATACTATTGGGACATATATTTTGGTATTGTGATTATCAGTATTGATTTATTTTTTTTTAGGTAAATCTTTAACCCTCGCTTTGTTCAAAAAACTCCACCCCATAAATGCGGTACTTTAAAGTAATTTATCGTAATTTCAATGGAAATTAATTCAGCAACAAGACATTTTTATCTACAAGTAATAAAATAAAGTCGGACTGTTGTTATATACAGTATGACTTAAGATCGCAACACTCAGTTATAGCTTTTAATTGACAAGGTCGGTAAAGGGACTATTTTCACTTATTAACGTCAGTAGCGTACATTTTTAAGAGACGGAACGTAAATTTTGCATAATATAACTTCACCTTCACTGTTTCAAGGGATACTTTTTACAGTGTGGTAACCAAAAGTCCAATAAAAATATTGCTAATAATTTTTTGAAGCCTCTTAATAATGTACGCTACTGACGTATACCAAATGTTAATGAGTAAAAAATAGTCCCTTTGCCAATCTTTTTAATACGATCTTAAGTGAGTCACTGTATATATTTTTTTCCTTTATAGAAGCCACTGTTTCGGTAGTACACTAATTCATCGCTTAATCCGGTGGTTGCTGTTAGGATAATGTTGTTGCTGAAAGAATTTTCTATTGAGTCGGCAAATTTACATCACAATAAAAACCACGAACAATTCTAAAAGAGCCATTCGAAATTCGAATATATAACTACCTCTCTCTCTCTCTCTTTCGACGATGGATTGTTTCCGAGTGGAAAGTGTTTGATTGTCGCCTCTGATCAATAAAAAAAAAAGATATCGACTATTGAAGTGAAATATGTTTATATTTATATTGAAGTAACTATAGTGTATTTCAGAAAGGTATAGAGTAATAAAATGGGGAATTCCGTCCAGTTCGGCTCAGTTTCGGTGTCGGCCATAGGCGTAGGTCTTGAAATAGTATTGTTTGTAATATTAAAATTTCAGATGACGAAAATTATTATGATTTTTTATAATTTTATTTCTGTATAATGTTCAATAAAAAATAAGTGTACCTAATACTATGTACATAATGCCTAATTTTTATTCTGTTAAAATAAAATTCTTTCCTTTTTACGAGTATCCTACCGGCACGCCTTTGGCACACTATTTTCAGTGTTTGTGAATCGATAACAATAGGCTAGAACCCATATATTGACCCCAACCATAAACCTAAACCTAAAGTGTTTTTAGTGTAAATGTCGGCAATAACTTTTACAAAACATAAAATTCCACTATTCTAATTATTTCAGTCAACTTTAAATTCTGTTCTTTGCCCCTAGCTCATCCGCAGACGTAATTTCGATAGGAATTAGAACGTCATAACGTCACTGTCATAATAAATAGTGTAACTCCAAAAAGTTACGGCACGTGTCATTTGTTTATATAACAAAGTCAACTTCTGACATGAAACTTCCATTTCATGAACTTGCTGTCTATATCTATTCATATGAAAATTATCCACAACGCAAAAAGAGACTTAAATAGTTAGTTGGACGAACTTTTCCTAGATATTCAGGTGAATCTTGAAATTTCCATTACAACTAGTAAAGTGATCTGCAACTTTTACCTTCGGATTCATGTAGAAGAAGATTTATTCGTGAGTTGTTTCCGCGTGACTGGAATATATTATATTGTCGGAAGGTAAGAAACAGCTTACAGCGATTTTCAAATCACTTAATCGGTTTTTTAAAATATCTATAGTATCGGAATACACTGTATTATAATATGTTTTTGCAATATTTATACAAAAAGGGTTTTCAAAGCAATTTGAAATTTAGGTATTCTGAAACTAAAGATAGATGATTGGTGATTGATTGATTTAGGGACTGACAGTCGAGGTGTGATGCCTTGTGTCCCAATATAATAATAAATATTTAAAATAAGAATTAAATTCCCTTGATCTTATTTCAACAAAACGTTCGAACATTTCATTATTATATAAATATAAATTAAGAAGGTTATTGAATAGAAAGTCAAGTTCAAAGCGTGAAGTAAGACAAAACAGTAATATGTTTATTTGTTTTATTTGAACTTGACTGGTTATATAAATATGCATTCAATATTTACTATAAGAGAAGTTGATTTAGAATAAGTCATGAAGAACAGTCTACATAGTCGAATGGTCAGAGATCAGTAATCTTTAACCATTAGGTATAAATATGCTATACGGCTAAGTACTTATGCATAGCATTAGTTTAGTAAGTAGTGTAATGTATTATAGTAAATAAATCAAACGTATCCCAGTGCTAGAAGTAGTTGTTTCATTCCGTTACGATGATTCTCCAAGTGACCAGCAACACCACCTATTCAGAGGCCCTTCCACACCTTTAGTCTACCAACGTATCAACCGACTTTCATCCTTTACAGAGGTTTCAAGTCCTTTTCACAAGGTTTATATGTGCTGTGCTGTCCTCTTGGTCTCCATGCCTACCCGCTTTCGACACCAGTGCAGAGGTCTTTGAGTCTTTCCTCAGGAACTGAGTAGAAGGTAGCACTACTAAATATCTTACATTTAGTCATTCTTATTTGTGAAACACTGTATCAAATTAATAAAACTTTGAAGGATAAAACACTTCAAACAAAATTAACACCTAGTCTCCTACATATTCTCTTCGCGCGTTTGTATTCCTTGATCTCTTAGCGATCTTGTTTATTCCAGATACTGTTACACCATAAACCGACTAACGACTGTAATTCCCCTCAGAATTAACGAACGTTTCAAGATAATTCCTGTAAAACAATAGCAACGAAACATAGTGTGACCTTTTCTCACCTAACAACTCAACGTCAACTTTTGGGATAACATATTTCCAGAGCCATTATTTCGTCTAACAATGCCGTCCAAACATAATAAGGTTAATTCTACGAAAACAGTCTTTTATCTTTATCTGGCGAATAGTAGGTAGCTCTGATGTCTATGGGTTTTACTTTGAAGTACGAAAATATAATTAAATTCTATGTGATTGATGTTAGTGTGATCGCTATAAGGGTTTGGTCGCTTTGGGAAAAAAATGAGTAATTTATATTTGTCATTTTATGTTAACGTTAACTCAAAATGTTACTAAAAGCTTATCTACTTAATTACAGTTAACTGTAAATAATTGCCATATTAGTAAAGCGTGATATATAGACGTCAAAAAATAATAGTTCAATACTATTAAACGCTTTACATAATTAGAAAAATTAATTTCCAAAGAGCAGACCGTCCACTAAGAAGCAACAACTACTTCTCAGGCTATATGCCCAGACAGACATTGAATTACACTTCTAAAGTAAACGGGGTTGGTATATCTGTTAAGATAGAACCAACCATTCTGGTTTTGCTGATGAGGCGCAATACGCCGAAACCGGTCCACAAGTGATGTTATTCCTTCTAATCGCAAAAATTATATATAATCAATGTACATTCAAACATCTGATAGAATATTAAACAAAATATATTGACCATAATATGATGGGTATATATCGATAAAAGTTAATATTCCAGGAATTAACTAATTACTAGACTTCTCATTTCAGAGATTTATTAAATACTGTATTTACTCAAGGTTACCTGGTACTTTATCAAGAAGAGAATGTTTCTTATCAATTTTCAATCAGCTTAAGTGAGTTTAGCGAATCGGATGAAATGCTAGGTTGTTGTTTTCTGGTCTGTATGGGGTTTGCGATGTGTAACTTCGTAAATAATTCTCCAGATTGTCGGGAGTTTGGATTGTACTATTGCTGAGTGCTATTACTTTAAAGTAAGATAAGTTTTACTATTTCAATACACAATGGAATAAATATTTCAGTTAGTTTTATATTGAAATATCCTACTTAGTAGCAGTTAATTGAGGAAAAAGATAAATAGGATTTAAATTCATATATTTGAAAAAGTGAATAGAAACCGTGCAGAAAGAGTTTCTGCGCATGAGTCGTCCAGTTTCCAGCCGTTTATCATTGCTCTGCGAACAAACATATTAAGGTGCGTATTAATTTGAGCGCACGAACGATTTACGCGCAAAAATTCTCGAACGTGTACCTTATATGGACAAGGTCGCACCATGTTTTTAGTTTCTTCCATACGATTAGATGGCGCGAATAATAAGATCTTGTAACTATGCAACTTTGTCGTAAATTGTTGTCTATAGTGCTATGAATTCTGGATGATTGATTGATCAGTTCGGCACCACCAGTCAGAGGCTTAGAGACCTCGGCACCTCAACCTTTAGGCTTTTTGTGCTCTTGGTCATTCCGTTTATGTGAAGAGACCAGTAGCCTTTAGGCTTAACAATCTTTTTACTAGGTCCTTCTTGGAGAAATCCTCCCTTGGATAATCTAGTCCTAGAAGTCTTCTATATCTCCAATGAGACAGTGCTTCATATTCGAAGATAATGTGAGAGGCTGTTTCCTCCTCTTCCATGCACAAACGGCAGATATGCTCCTCCCTATATATGCCAATTGCTTGCATGTGCTTCCTTAGGGTCAGTAATCCCATCACTTTCCTCATCTGGCCCCTGCTGAGATTGATTATTTCGTTAGTCAGCGACTCCGAGAGTTTTTTGACCAATGGTTTGATGTGTTCCTGTTTTGGCACGTGTCTCCAGTACGTCTGATGAGTTTGAATTCACCGAGATGTACAACCACTTGCAGCAGATTTTGATATTCCAAATACTGGTTCAGGACCAGTGGATAGAGTTTCCTGCCTTTTTATTGCCTACAATACCCTTGTGCCCCGGGACCCACTTAAGAGCTACTCTATTATGGTTTGCCAGGGTTAAAAGTTTTTGTAGGCAGACTCAGACCAGACTAGATCTGATCTGGGGACATGCTGACTATCTAAGAGTATGAAGATCTTTTGGCCTCCATACCCCCTTTTGATGTTCATGACACATAGAACAACTGTCAACTTAATTGAAATGGGACGATAGAGATCATTCGTTATCGTATTCACTTCAATTAGAATTGTCTATTATCATTCCCGTATATACGAATTTCACTCCAAATCGTCCGATTTCCAAAGTAGCGTTTACAATAAATTTATCCAGCTTCGGTTTTTAAAAGAATAATTGTAAAATGAAAACCGCTACACCTATGTATGTAATAAGCTTTATTCCGTTGTTTTGTAATGAAATTCGAATTTTTCCGGGCACGTGATAGTTTTCCAAGCGAAGTTTCATGCCAAAATAAATCTCTATTTATGTTTATGATTGTGACCATCGAACTTCTGTGAGATCTGGATTTAGAAAATTTAGTGCTATTGTACCTATCTCGCGTTATACTACACCATTTGAAAATATCGGTCAATACTTTGCTCATATATTATGAGCAAACGTTGGGAGTTTTTGCTTTTCACAAAAAGTAGGCTACACAACGAGTTTTTATTCGGAACTATGCGGGATGGAATTTATTTCAATATCTCCACTTTACCAATTACGTATAAAAGTAAGTATAAGAGTAATCAACTCTGGTGAGCCAGTCGTAGCCGCTGCTTGCTGTTGATACTTTCAGCCGCTGGCAACTAGCCTAATGTGATCGCCGCTTAAAGACTGAGCTTTTGCAACGCAATTTTGATTGTTCGATGAAGATTTAATTTTGTTTTATTAACTCGAGTGATTGTTGTATATTTCAGTAGATATTAAATGGGGTGGTACCGGGGTAAAGTACGAAAGTAACTGACCTAGTTTATATAATGCAGGGTTAATGACCGCAGCTGACCTTTATATAATAGGATATATACAGAGGAATATATAGAGAGCAGCGGAAGTTAGTATGTAGTACACGGTAAATGTATTTGATTATACAGAGTGCAGCGAAAGTATGTGTGCTCCGACATATCATTGAAAATATATTATACGGGCAGGATAAGAAGTCAATTTCATTACAGCGATAAATGTTATTAAATTACTATGAATGTTTTCTAACGGCAGGCCAAAATGAGCAAGGGTAATAAGTGCAGTTGAACTTTCATATAATACGAGTGGGGTAAGGTGGTATATAGGGAGCAGAATAAAAAGTAAATTATTAGGTATTGAAGAGTAGAGAATGTTATTAAATTATTATTAATTTGATTTGCAGGAAAGAAATGGAAGCCACCGGGTGTGTGACTCCAGAGATTAGTTTTACTTCAGAACTATAGTGCTCCAAAACAAGCAAGTATCGCTGCAAATGCTGCATATTGGTGTATCAAAGACGTAAATAATAAGAACATTGGAATCGGCTATAGATATTTCAAACATGATACTAACTATGAATTTCTAATTTGTATAGCCTGTTAAATGTGAACTGTATCCACGAATGCAAATCGTAAAAAATAGTGATGTGCAAGACGATGACTCTGGTGAATTAGTAGGAGAGGGGTTGATTGATACAATAATATTTAGTCCATGCTATTATCCAACACTGCCCGACTAGACAAAAAGGCTTGTTTGTCACCACCACCCGAAATAATAATAGAAATGAAATATACCTAAATGTTAAACGTCTAAAATATAAATCATATAAAAGATTGGATATATTATCGTTTATTTCGTATTAGACGATATGCTGACTCCAACGTTTATAATATTGCAAGCTATTATTGGTAACTACCTTTGAATACAGCATCCGTATGATATTAGAGAAGTATTTGTATGTTTCGATAGTCATGGTACAAAAAATGATAGTTGGCCTGAAAAATTGATACGAATGGAATCGTATACACCAAATAATGCAGTAACCCTAAAGGCCGAAATACCCACCAATAATATAGCATATGAAGTGCGTCTTTTCAATGGTAAGGGAAACTATCAAGTTTAGCATACTAACTTCCGCTGCTCTCTGTATATTATTATCCTCCTATTAAATAAAGGACAGCTGCGGTCATTAACCCTGCATTATATAAAGTAGGTCAGTTACTTTCGTACTTTACCCCGGTACCACCCCATTTAATATCTACTTATTTCTAATCGATAACATTTTATGATAATTAAGTTAAAAATCACCAACACTACTCTCCTTCCAGTATAACATAAAAAGCCTTACTCTTATAAATATTATATTTGAAGTTAAAAGATGTCGGGAAGCTGTTGAGATATTATTTCAGATTTCAAATAAAATTCTTTGCCTTGGAGCTTGTAATCAAAATTCTTCGCACCACACATATGTGGTTGAATTATACCAACGATTCAACGTGGAAAACTCAACATCCTGAAATTATTTTATAGAATTCTTCTGAAATACAAAGTGGTAATGTATACAAGCACAGCTATTTTCATTATTTGTGAACATTTTTATATATATATAGAAAGAGAGATAAGCTTTATTGTAATGAAAAATTTTACAATTTTATGGACAAAGCGACATAATTTAAAAATAGATAAAATATAAATCCTGCTCGGTGGATAGGTAGACGAGGCCCAATGTTGGAGTGGCCACATAGGTCACCCGATTCAACCCCCCTAGACTTTTTTATGGGGATATCCGAAAATCGAAATTCAAGCCATTCAGCCAGCATCTATAGATGATTTACGTCAGCAAATTATTCAAGAATATCGACAAATGACTCCAGAAATGTTACATGATGTTCTAAACTCATTTGAGGCTCGATTGCATCATTTGCTGATTTGTTACGAATTAAAATATTACTATTAGTAAACTGATTGACTTTTCACTTATGTATTGTACATTTTTGTAATCATCTTGTATAGGGTGTTCCATTTAAAAAATTGGGAGTGGTGACCATAAGGGGGAGGGGATTAAAGTTATAACGTCTATATGAGCAAAAAGACGTCCCCCTTTATATGATTTTTAATGTGTTTTTTTCCGTTTTTTAAACCACCAAAATTTTAAGTTTATCAAATATCAATTAAAAGCCATAACTGAGTGTTGCGATCTTAAGTGGGTCACACTGTATAAATGTCGTGCTAGTGCGTCCTAAACTGTCAAAGATTCATCATTCAATCGAACTACTTGCATACGATATATTTAAACAATAATTATAATCGCTAAATTATCAGTAAATCTATTACTGCAACGGTGTCTACTCAAACATGTTATCGGATATTTAACAAAAACAAACTGCACTCATACATTTTTCAGTCGATCCTCGTGCCTGTAAATTGCCCCGTTAAAAACAAACAGGGTGTTAAAAATGTAATATATGCGGATTTTTGTGCTTGCTATTTATTTTTCGTGTTCGAATCGTATAAATTTGGGATTACACTATCGACGCCTATTTTCATTGCTTTGAATAGGCGAATTTTATGATGCAGGTCAATGTTTTTGTTACGAAAGTTTGTGGATGGAAATTTTCAAATATGCCACCAATAATGACCCTCGTAAACAATGAACAAGTATATAACTGAGAGAATTTACACCCATTTTATATAAACTACCTTTGTTTTTATTTCGTTCGTGCCCACAATTAAGAAGACAAGAGCTTCATGATGTCGAAACCAAATTTACCCACTGCCCCTCCCATGTTGGACGCTTGTTATGGCAATAGAAAACGCTGGTTTGTAATAAACAAAATATCACTGCAGGGTTTATTGATTGATCGATTGATTGGTTCGGCTCCACCAGTCGGAGGCTTCGAGACCTTGGCACCTCAGCCTTTAGGCTTTTTGTGCTTTAGGTTTATGTGAAGAGACCAGATCAGATCAGGATCAACACTAGTTCCTTCTTGGAGAAATCCTCCCTTGGGTGTTCTAGTCCTAGGAGAGTCTCCAATGAGATAGTGCTTCACATTCTAAGATGATAAGAGAGGCTGTTTCCTTCTCTTCCATGCACAACCGACAGATAGGTTCCTTCCTATATTTGCCAATTGTAAGCATGTGCTTCTTTAGAGTACAGTGACCGGTGAGTAGATTTTAATATTCCAAATACTGGTTCAGGTCCAGTGAATGCAGTTTTAGACCCTAGGGACCGTTCAATAATCTTAACTAATATTACGGACAAAAGAAACTTTTGAATTTTTGGTTATACTTATTAATTCGAATTAGGTCTTCAGTCCATGACACCCGAATCCACGATTCTAAGTTTTCGATTGGATGTTTGCTACTCAGTGTTGTCTGCTACTCACTCTCATCTGATTTTGGAATGTCTACGTCGTTCTAATCGAGCCATTCAACATCTTGGTGCTCTAAATTTTGAATAATACACATCAGTTCATTAGCACGACGAGTAGCCACTCTTATAGGCATGCCTTTTATATCAGTGTGCGTGTTTACTTTTTTATGGATTTTCTCGATGTGACGATTTAGTGACTTGACAGAAGCATGCTAAAGACCACGCGTTTTGCATGTTCGACTTGACAGCTTCAATTTTACCATCGGACAAAAATAATCTTTGAGTAAAGAATTTAAGCGTAGAGCTAAATTGACTAGAATATTGAGAAATTTTCATCCATCATCCAAGACCAAGGCATCAACTGTTTGTTTTACTTTTACTAGAGGTGGAAGAAACCTGTTGTTTAGTCATCTAAATAGGACACTTCTTGGACGACAGCATTCTATGTTCCTACATTTTACAATTTGAAGCAAGTATTGGCTTTCACGCACATGTTCTGAATACCATTCAATTTCTGGAAAATCAGGAAGCTCTTGTTCGCCCGACTCAACATATTTTGCAGAAACATGATAGCCATCAATTTCCATTGAACTCCATGCCTCAGCTAACTCATTTCCTGCAAACTAGAAATTGGATCAATTGTAACGCCACGTTCATCCAAATGAGACCAAATGATCAAACCAGCCAGTTCCCGACTAAGAGGAGCCATTCTGCGCTCTACTCTGTTATACACACTTCTGCCAGGAGCATTGGTAGGTAGCTAAAAACAATGCATCGAGATCATGTCGCTCAAAGTGTTGTATTGCAAACCCTCTAACTTTCTGATAACGCGGATTTTCATCTGCCCCCCATCAATCGTCATGATTACCACTAGTTTTACCAATCCATGGTCAGTTTAAGCTAATGCTTGAAAATTTTCAAGTTCGAGAAGCGTCTCGAATTCCTGAGTATTAGCAGTAGATGAACTATGCTTTCATCTTCGAATAGCGATGTATGCTGGTATCGTTTTCTTGTCATCGTTTTTTGCTCAATTTCATCCAGCTGAAAGTCTGGATCGCGCAATGTTTTTGCAATGTAGTGTAGGACAATGCAGCAAACTATTAGTTTAGGGATGTTTTCCAGCTTCAGTCGAGCTTTATATTGCAGTATGGAAAATCTTTGCTTCAACTGTCCAAAGCAACGTTCAATACACACTCTTTCCCTTTTCAACAAATTATCATATCGTGTTTCTTGTGGTGTATTTGGATTTCGATAAGGAGTCATTGAACATGGCTCAACTCCATACCCTTCATCTGCTAGGAGCAAAGCTCGTTGTGTATTTCGACGCATTAGGGCACAAATATCAGACCTTTTCCAGATTTTACTGTCATGTGTAGCACCGGACCATTGCACATCTACACTTGTAAATTTGTCCTGAGCATCGCATGTGGGATGTGGGATTTTAGATGGTAAAATTATAAGCCCTTTTGTTTTTTTGAAGCTTGCTTCTTATTGCACGACATAGGACTTTTGAAAAGGCTAGTGAGCTCGTGAAACGTGTAATGTTACGAAAAAGCGTTCGTCACGCAACAAGATTTTAACCAGGGTCGCTGGTCAGTTAACGTATGGTGTGGGATTTTAAATGGTAAAATTATAGGCCCTTTCGTTTTTTTGAAGCTTGGTTCTTATTGCACGACATAGGACTTTTGGGAAGGCTAGTGAACTCGTGAAACGTGTAATGTTACGAAAAAGCGTTCGTCACGCGATGACTCATTCTTCGTCTCTTTCTCGGCCGCCCGCTGCGCTAACTCTCTCCCCTCTCTTCCTCAGCCGCCTTCTTCTTCTCTCTTTCGTAGGCTACACAGCGGCACGCCTCTCTCTCTCTTTTTCTTTTTTTCTCTTTTTCTCTTTTTCTCTTTTTCTCTTTTTCTCTTTTTCTCTTTTTCTCTTTTTCTCTATTTCTCTTTTTCTCTTTTTCTCTTTTTCTCTCTTTTTCTCTCTTTTTCTCCTTTTCTCTCTTTTTCTCTCTTTTTCTCTCTCGTATCGCGCGTCAAAAATTGTGAAAAATGGTAAATAATTGTCAAAATTTTCGAAAAATGGTCAAAATTTTTGGAAAATTGTCAATAATTGTCAGAATCTGTAAAAAACTGTCAAAAATGGTCAAATATTGTTAAATATTTTGAAAAATGATCAAAAATTGTTAAATATTTTGAAAAATTTGCAATAATTGTCAAAATTTTTGAAAGTTGCCAAAAATGGTCAATAATTGTCAGAAACTGTCAAAAATGGTCAATAATTGTTAAAATTTTGACAAATGGTCAAAAATTGTTAAAATTTTGAAAAAATTGTCAATAATTATAAAAAATTGTCAAAAATGGTCAATAATTGTCAGAACCTGTCAAAAATGCTCAAAAATTGTCAATAATTGTTAAAATTTGGAAAAATGGTCTAAAATTGTTAAAATTGTCAAAAATGGTCTAAAATTGTCAAAAATGATCAATAATTGTCAAAACTGTCAAAATTGGTCAATAATTGTCAAAAATGGTCAATAATTGTTAGAATTTGAAAACATGGTCTAAAATTGTCAAAAATGATCAATAATGGTCAGAATCTGTAAAAAACTGTAAAAAATTGTCAAAAATTGTTAAATATTTTAAAAAATGGTCAAAAATAGTCAATAATTGTTAAAATTTTGAAAAAATTGTCAATAATTATAAAAAAATTTCAAAAATGGTCAATAATTGTTGAAAATTGTCAAAATTTTTGAAAAATTGTCAATAATTGTCAGAAACTGTCAAAAATGGTCAATGATTGTTAAAATTTTGAAAAATGGTCAAAAATTGTCAAAATTTTGAAAAAATGGTCAATAATTATAAAAAACTGTCAATAATTGTTAAAAATTACCAAAATTTTTGAAAAATTGTCAAAAATGGTCAATAATTGTCAGAATCTGTAAGAAACTGTCAAAAATGGTCAAAAATTGTTAAATATTTTAAAAAATGGTCAAAAATAGTCAATAATTGTTAAAATTTTGAAAAATGGTCAAAAATTGTTGAAGTTTTGAAAAAATTGTCAATAATTATAAAAAATTTCAAAAATGGTCAATAATTGTTGAAAATTGTCAAAATTTTTGAAAAATTGTCAATAATTGTCAGAAACTGTCAAAAATTGTCAATAATTGTTAAAATTTTGAAAAATGGCAAAAATTGTCAAAATTTTGAAAAAATGGTCAATAATTATAAAAAACTGTCAATAATTGTTAAGAATTACCAAAATTTTTGAAGAATGTCAAAAATGGTCAATAATTGTCAGAACCTGTCAAAAATGCTCAAAAATTGTCAATAATTGTTAAAATTTGAAAAAATGGTCTAAAATTGTCAAAAATGGTCTAAAATTGTCAAAAATGATCAATAATTGTCAAAACTGTCAAAATTGGTCAATAATTGTCAAAAATGGTCAATAATTGTTAGAATTTGAAAAAATGGTCTAAAATTGTCAAAAATGATCAATAATGGTCAGAATCTGTAAAAAACTTTCAAAAATGGTCAAAAATTGTTAAATATTTTAAAAAATGGTCAAAAATAGTCAATAATTGTTAAAATTTTGAAAAATGGTCAAAAATTGTTAAAATTTTGAAAAAATTGTCAAATAATTATTAAAAAATTTCAAAAATGGTCAATAATTGTTGAAAATTGTCAAAATTTTTGAAAAATGGTCAAAAATTGTCAAAATTTTGAAAAAAAGGTCAATTATTATAAAAAACTGTCAATAATTGTTAAAAATTACCAAAATTTTTGAAAAATTGTCAAAAATGGTCAATAATTGTCAGAATCTGTAAGAAACTGTCAAAAATGGTCAAAAATTGTTAAATATTTTAAAAAATGGTCAAAAATAGTCAATAATTGTTAAAATTTTGAAAAATGGTCAAAAATTGTTAAAGTTTTGAAAAAATTGTCAATAATTATAAAAACTTTCAAAAATGGTCAATAATTGTTGAAAATTGTCAAAATTTTTGAAAAATTGTCAATAATTGTCAGAAACTGTCAAAAATGGTCAATAATTGTTAAAATTTTGAAAAATGGTTAAAAATTGTCAAAATTCTGAAAAAATGGTCAATAATTATGAAAAATTGTCAAAAATGGTCAATAATTGTCAGAACCTGTCAAAAATGCTCAAAAATTGTCAATAATTGTTAAAATTTGAAAAAATGGTCTAAAATTGTCAAAAATGATCGATAATTGTCAAAAATGGTCAATAATTGTTAGAATTTGAAAAAATGGTCAAAAATTATGAAAAAATGGTCATTGATTATAAAAAACTGTCAAAATGGTCAATAATTGTTAAAATTGATCAATCATTGTAAAAAATGATCAATAATTGTTAAAATTTGAAAAAATAGTCAAAAATTTTGAAAAATGGTCAAAAATTTACGAAAAATTGCCAAAAATGGTCAATATATTGTCCTAAGAAGCAAGCTTCTGTCGGCGGTCCGATGACCGCTCACCTTTTTTTTATTTCTATAGAACGTTGTGCGGACCGCGATGGTCATTTCATTTCTAAAAGCGGAACCCTAGCGAAACTAATTTGTGACCCCTAGTTTGTGTAGAGTATCGTCAGCGGTTCCAAAACTTTTTATAATACAAATCCATCCACTGCAAACACGCATTCATATAAAACAATATTTTAATCTTCCAATAACAAACTTTTTCCAAAAAAAAAAGCTTTCTATAAAGTCAATATTAACTCCAAGTTGTCCCAACCGAAAAATTTCTACAGACAAGAATTTTTGGATGACATACTTGTTTAAATTGGTAATACAATTTCACGATAGAAAGCATCCCTTTACGTTTCTAAACTACCTTCTACCATCACTTTACACCCTTGAATAGTATCATAACATTTGAAAACACGATTCCTGAAAGCATCATTGTTGTTCAATAACACGGCAATCAACTCTAGTGTGTTTGCCACTCTGCGACACATCACGAATGAGAATTCTGTTTCTGACAATACAGAGTATCATCTAAGCCGATACCTGCTTCGCCATTGTTGTCTGTCTATTTTGCCCCATGCCTTTCCCACCTGATAAACTGAACATTCACATATTTTCCATAGTACCAATTTTTATATTTACGTTTAACACGTTGACTGCCGTGAACATTACTTTATTTAGTATATTGTGTTTTATCCACTTGTATTCTCCATACTGTTCTAGTGAGTTTGTTCCAAATATTTCACATTAAATGCAGTATCTTAACATTTAACTTTTATAAAAGTTAATGTGACAGGCGCTAAAAACGTTTTATTCGGTGACATGAACTTTTATTTAAACCATTTATAGGGCTACAATGTTCCGAAAACGATTGTTGAACATCCTTCGGAAGTAAAGAAAAGTTTTTGAATAATTTAAAACTATGACCCCCATCAGAAAGTTTATGACAAACAATAAAAAAGAAAGAAAAATTCATGATATTGTCAATCAGAAGTGTACAACATCAATAAAAGTAGGAAACTTTTCAGCAATCTCTTACAAAATTCATACTCGTCCCTATATGCGGGTATGTTTGCCAATCACAATTCAGAGTTTTGAAATTGAACACATGGTTTTGTGTTTAGTTCGCGAATGTTATATAACTATTGTTTTGCCTCGAAATTGTTTTCAACCAATCCTGGAAGTTCGCCAAGTATTTATTCAGGGTGTTTTTTTTTTAAATTATACCAAGAAGAACTGTTGCACACAGATTTTTAATTTTGCAAGAACTATAGTGGAATTCTGATTCACATGACATAATCATAGGCTGTCACTTTTGTTTTGAGTGAAAAATGTTATTTTTTTTATTTTGTAGAAGTAGAAAATAAAAGGCCTCATACGTATACAAATCAAGCGTCGAAAGTAATCTCATAAGAAAATCAGGACAAATCGTTGAATGTTAAGTCTAAAATATCGCGGAGGAGTGTGCCGGGCCATAATTCATTATTACGCCCCGTTTTGGAATTTATCTCGTGTCTGAGACAGACGCTGGCACACTTTACATGTAAAATGAAAGCCGTAGGACGATATTAGGTCCACCTGAATAGAATGAATTATGCGGCAAGTTATATTCTCAGGGAATTGTATGCAGTGTTCAACCTTTTATTCAATACCTATCCAAATAAAAAAGATCCTGCGGACTTTTTATTAAAAAAGAATAATAATAAATTTTTCTTATAAATGGAAGAGGTGGAATACGGTTCAGGATGTAATCGTTTTCCTTAAACGGTAATATTTATCAACGTGGGATTCTGAGATATGGAAAAATCACGCTAGCCTAAAGGCGAGTTTATACCTGAGCACCGACGCACTGAGCATACGTTGGGTTTTTCGACGCATAGGCTGATCCAGTTGTTCGCAGGTGTGCGTTAATAAAGGACGTCGACGATGAAATACTAGCTAGTGTATTTATTGCTATGTATAATTTATTAAAAACCACTTGCTCATTCTGGACGTTCGCAAACTCGGCAAATGTCGACGTAGTTATTCGCGGTGGATCAGAGCGAGCGTGCTTCCAGATTTTTTCCCATGGTGACAGTTCAATTGTAATTTGACAGCTGTGGAAGCTTCCTACAACTTTTACAGCGACAAATGCCCCAGCGTTTTTTTTCACTTATTAATTTCTCAATCAATATCCGTTGTCAAAATGCATAGTTTCTTTTCTTAACAAAGTATTAATCAATTTTTGTGTGCATTTCAATGGAAAATAAACTTGTTTAGGATAGTCTTTTAAATGCCTGAGATGTCCTTTGAGGAGGATTATGCTCAACTTTCCTCAATATTCCACGAATTTGTAGTAAAGTTATTCCCAACTTCCAGTTGAACAGACTTTGACTTACTAATTCAGTTACCTTGTTTTAATTTGAAAATATTTTTATTTCCAAACTAAGTAAGAAACAATTTAAAGTTTTGCACCCTCAATATATTAATCCAGCTTAATCAAAACAGTTGAGAGGTGGATTCCAAAAGAAGAATTTCTGTTGGAGAAACAGTAAGGTCGAAACATCTAGACAGAAAAGTAGTGTGATGCCTTCTGGCCTAATATAATAAGATAACAATAATATTTAAATAAGAAATAAATTCCCTTGAAACTAATTTCAATAAATCATTAGAACGTTGAAATATTACATAAATATGAGTAAGAAGGTCGACAGGTACGAAGTCAAATTCAGAGCGTGAAATAAACATGAACATGTATTATTTAATATTTACTTACGGTGAACTTGACTCATATACAAGCGACAACCCATTAAGAAATCAGTCAAAATTCATTAATAGATCGATCAGTAATCAGTCAATAAAAAATCAATCTAAGCTGAATTAATCATCAGTAATCAGAAATCCTTAATTATAAGTCTGTTATACGGCTAGTTACTTACCGAGTGACCAGCAGCACCACTAATTAAGAGGCCTATCCACACCTTTAACACCCAACAATACATTAGGTTAGGTTAGGCTAGAATTGTGGTGAGTGTGACTAGCAAGAGTCTTCTTTATTCATATTTCACCAGGTATATGAGGTTTGCAACCTTATATACCTGCACCAGAGCCCGAGGGAGTTTTTGATTCATATCTGTAGTTCAAAATATCTGCTGATAGTAGTTACACCTTACGGAGGAGATAAAAGTAGCTAGAGGGCGAGAAATATGAAGTAAGCGAGAGATAGGTATAAAATGTGCAGAGAAAAAAAGAGAGATAAGAGAAAAGGAGTGAATAGAAGTGGGAGAGAGAGAAAATAGGAGACAAACTTATATCCTTAAAAACGAATTTTGAAAGCCAATGTATTTGAAGTAATTATTAAAAAAATGTTGTATAGTATAAATTTTGCAATAAAATTTTTCAATTACAGTAAAAATATTCATCCCGGTTTTCATTTATTGTAAATGTTTTTGTACGTCCATGCCTAGTGCTACTTCAAAAGTTTTTTGAAATGCATTAATGAAATCTAATATTTCTTACTGGCATCACTTTATCTTCTGTAAGTAGTTTTAAACTCATAAAAACCTGTGTATTTATGTTAATGCTTGTTTAACCTCTTAAAAGTTGTAAGATATATATTCCTCTACAGTTACAAGTCGAAAGAAATGTAGTTAAATTTATTTGAGTCTGAGTTTAGGTACAGGGGAATACTGATATATACTTCGGAATCCATCTTATAGGGACTCAATGAAATATAGAGCAAAAAATATATTTGGAAGGGAAAATTAACGAAAGTAGATATACTAGGCCGCTATGAGAACAGTACCATGAAAAATACCGCCAGATGGCGTTGTGCGTGTGTAACATGGAACACTGACAGCTGACATAGGACGAAAACTGCGTGAGAAATTCAAAAAGTTAGTGACCTAGAAAACTGTTTTTGTATAAAAATATGTTTCCTCACCATTCACATGATTTGTTGCTAGCACAGGTAATAAATTTATTAAAAAAATTATAAAACACTGTGGTATGTTTCAAGAGAAAATATTTGGTAAGTAAAATTGATAAAAGTAGATAAACTAGGCCGTTATGAGCACGGTACCAAGAAAAAAACCCGCTAGATGGCGCTGTTCATGTATGACCGTGGAACATTGACAGCTGACACAGAACTATACAGTTCTTGACGAAGAAAAATTTTCGTCACACCAATCGCTGCGTGGAAAATTCAAAAAGTTACTGACCTAGAAAATGTCCTTGTATAAAAATATGTTTCCTCACCATTCACATGATTTGTTTCTACCAAACTACTAAAGCTAACAAACTTAGTGAAAAAAACGATAAAGCACAGTGGTATGTTTCAAGAGAAAATATTTGGTAGGAAAAATTGATGAAAGTGGATAAACTAGGCCGATAGGAGTATGGTATTAAAAAAAACCGCTAGATGGAGCTGTTCATGTGTGATCATGGAACATTGACAGCTGACACAGAACTATACAGTTCCTGACGAAGAAAAGTTTCCGTCACATCAATGGCTGCGTGGGAAGTTCAAAAAGTTAGTGACCAACCCCGTTTACTTTAGAAGTGTAATTCAATGTCTGTCGGGGCATGTAGCCTGAGAAGTAGTTGTTGCTTCTTAGTGGACGGTCTGCTCTTTGGAAATTAATTTTTCTAATTTTGTAAAGCGTTTAATAGTATTGAACTATTATTTTTTGACACCTACAAAACTGTTTTTGTATAAAAATATGTTTACTTACCATTCACATGATTTGTTGCTAACACAGCTAACAAATTTAGTAAAAAAAACGATAAAACACTGTAGTATGTTTCAAGAGAAAATATTTGGTGGTAAAATTGATAAAAGTAGATAAACTAGGCCGATAGGAGTATGGTATTAAAAAAAACCGCTAGATGGAGCTGTTCATGTGTGATCATGGAACATTGACAGCTGACACAGAACTATACAGTTCCTGACGAAGCAAAGTTTCCGTCACATCAATGGCTGCGTGGGAAGTTCAAAAAGTTAGTGACCTACAAAACTGTTTTTGTATAAAAATATGTTTACTTACCATTCACATGATTTGTTGCTAACACAGCTAACAAATTTAGTAAAAAAAAACGATAAAACACTGTAGTATGTTTCAAGAGAAAATGTTTGGTGGTAAAATTGATAAAAGTTGATAAACTAGGCCGATATGAGCACGGTACCAAGAAAAAAAATCGCTAGATGGCGCTGTTCATGTATGACATGGAACATTAGAACTATACAATGCTTGACGAAGAAGAAGTTCTGTCACATCAATTGCTGCGTGGGAAATTCAAAAAGTTAGTGACCTAGAAAACTGTTTTTGTATAAAAATACGTTTCCTCACCATTCACATGATTTGTTTCTACCAAAGCTAACAAACTTAGTGCAAAAAACGATAATACATTGTGGTATGTTTCAAGAGAAAATATTTGGTAGGTAAAATTGATGAAAGTAGATAAACTAGGCCGTTATGAGCACGGTACCAAAAAAACCGCTAGATGGAGCTGTTCATGTGCGACGTGAAACATTGACAGCTGACACAGAACTATACAGTTCTTGACGAAGAAAAATTTCCGTCACATCAATGGCTGCGTGGGAAGTTCAAAAAGTTAGTGACCTAGAAAACTGTTTTTGTATAAAAATATGTTTACTTACCATTCACATGATTTGTTGCTAACACAGCTAACGAATCTAGTAAAAAGTAACGATAAAACACTGTGGTATGTTTCAAGAGCAAATATTTGGTGGTAAAATTGAAAAAGTAGATAAACTAGGCCGATATGAGCACGGTACCAAGAAAAAAAATCGCTAGATGGCGCTGTTCATGTATGACATGGAACATTAGAACTATACAATGCTTGACGAAGAAAAAGTTCCGTCACATCAATTGCTGCGTGGGAAATTCTAAAAATTACTGACCTATAAAACTGTCCCTGTATAAAAATATGTTTCCTCGCCATTCACGTGATTTGTTGCTAACACAGCTAACAAATTTAGTAAAAAAAACGATAAGACACACTGGTATGTGTCAAGAGAAAATATTTCGTAGGTAAAATTGATGAAGTAAAAAAAAACGATGATAAAACACTATGGTATGTTTCGAGGGAAAAGATTTGTGAACTGCCTAGTTAAACTTTATTCCTTAAAATTCCCACTGCCCCTCGGTATCTAAATTTATGGCGGTCTGAATATTATGTATGCATGTTTATTTTTAAGCCATATATCAAAACGATGTTGTTTTTCAAAAAAAAAAACTGGAACTAAGTTGAACCGTCAGCGTACGAAAAACTTTTCGCCCAACCTAAAGAAGATTTATAACGTTTTAAAACTCACTTTTTCACGCTCTCCTTATAAAATCAATTTTCACGAACGTATTACATTCACTAAAGTGCCGACGAAGTTAGCAACTTTTAATGTACTACTTTCTAAAAGCTGGCAAAATATTTTTAATTAAGTGTTACCAACGGACAGGTGAGTGAAAACATAAATTTTTTAAGTTTCAAATGTTATCGAGCACTGTTGCTTGAAATAAAATGCGACATATTTATTTATTCGCTTAAAAACAAGCCGTGGGTTTGAAAATATCCAATTAATAATTTCGTGGTGCTTATCTGTAGTCACGTTCACTAGTAGGTTATTGGAGCTAGAACACCTCAAAAAATTTATTATATACACTGGAGGCGTATGAATGTATGTTTGGAGTAAACATCTCCCTTATTCTGATCTGATCTGATAAATTGAGAAAATAGGGCAGCCCCACAGCACTTAGACTTCGTTAGGCCCTTTGTGCATACTCGTTGAAAGTCTATCTCAGTACATCTACCAACCTATGGTTTTAACATAGTTGATAACGTCCCCAAAAGAAAGTTCTCTCAGTATGACTGGTGTTTACGAAAGCGTGATGCCATAGATCGACATTACTATTTTAGCGCGAAATTTAAATTGTATTTTAAAAAAGTATATATGGTCAAACCTCGAGAAGTTGTTTTTAGAAATCAGTTGTCTACACAAACTCGCTAATGCCGATATCGTTTTTTTTTCACAACAATCCACTAAAAAACACATCGTATTCAACTTCCAACATAATTTAAGCGAATTATTACCATACTAAACCATAACGCCGTATTTCAGCGAAACGATTTACCTTAAAGACCATTAACGCTACCACTAAAGAGTTAAGGAGGCTGTAAAGTAATTCAAAACACTTATCAGATTCCGTGTCAGAACTATTAGAGTGTCGTAAGAAGTTATATGAATATTATATATTATTAGTGAATCAAACACGATAGTTTGTTGGGAATAACTTAGGGGTTGTACGTAATCGCTTTATGAGGTAATGAGAATAATATTACGTTATGATGAAATTGAGGGTGAAATTAATTTAACTAATTTTGTGATTTGTACACAATAAAGTATTCAACGAGTAGTAGCATTTACCTGCGAATAAAATAAATGTTACGTCGGACCTCTACTGAGGATATGTAGAGGTTTATAATGAGAACGGAAATTACAAACATCTGGAATTATCTAGATCTGTCATCGAAAAGGACGTCTCAGTAGCAATGCCGATATACTTTCCAGGCGACCCTGTTTACAACGACAATGCTGGTACTGTAAAAGACTTGAAAAAAAGGAGAACCCAGTGGAAGAAATTAGTCTACAGATAACCACAGACAAGCCAGAAAGTGATAATAATCAGAATCCCCTTGAAATCCTTAGAAAAAGTCAAAAGAAAGACACTGAGAATGGCTTGAAAATGGAGACCTACTTGGCAAGAGGTAGCCAGATATTATAGTGGAAGCTTAAAAGAGTACTGGACTCAATGGGATTCACTGTATCTTCATCTTGCATCGAAAATGGGAAAGCCCCGATGGAGTACGTATAGTTCACCAATTGGTACTGCCAAGATCACACATCAGAAGTGTGTTAGAAGAACTTCATAGTAGCCACTCTGGGGGACATTTTGGTATTAAAAGAAAACTGGTACCAGTTCGGGTTTTCCTTTTCTTCAAGCCCTTCACAGTACCGACATTGTCGTTCTAAGCCTGGAAAGTAGCCATTAAAGCACTGAGCTCTTGTGTTATCAGTTCCAAAATGGTGTGGGAATGCCTAGGCAAACTAAATGAACTAGGCGAGAACAATATAGTCACCTTACTGTGGATTCCAGGACACACAGGGATGGAAGGAAATGAAATAGCAGATGAACTAGCAAAGAGGGGGACTGGAACACCCTTTTGGGGGCCGGAACCCTTTTGCGGTATCAGCTCCAATGTAATATTGGAAGAAATAGGCAAAGCCGAAGAAAAGAGAAGATCTGACCATTGGAAATATCTAGTAGGACTTAGGCAATCAAAGATTCTTCTGGGTGACTACAACCTGTTGAGATCAAATGAATGCATAATTTAAAGTAAAACTGCACTAAGAGTTTTAACAGGCATCCTTACGGGACATTGTCGCCTGAATGGGCACCTGAAAAAGCTCAAAATAGTGGAGGAAGAAGAATGTAGATTCTGTGGTATGGAAGAAGAAACCTCCATCCACATACTTGCGAACTGCACAGCAATTCAGAATCCTAGGGCACAACACCTTGAAGATTACTGGATAGAAGAGGGACATTTACCTAAGTTAAATCCTGCATATATCCTAAAATTCCTCCGGGAAATAGAACTAAAGGAGCTACTAGTCTCTGAGACTTTCCTCAGGAACTAAGTAGAAGTAAGGGGGCACAATAGATCTTTTAGGTCTCAGTGAATGTCTCCCCTATTTACATACATACATACAAGCCTGGAAAGTATATCGGCATTGCTATGAAGACGTCCTTTTCGGTGTACTATCACAAAGTTGTATTGCTGTAGTCTCTCTATCCACCTAGCAACTTGTCCTTCAGGTTTCTTCCTCCTTTCTACCTCTTTCCTTCCCTTCTTCCATAATTAAAAACCTTGCTGGGAGTCCGGAAGTATCCATGTCTCTGTCGTATACGGTGGTTCTAGTATTTACCATAAGCAGATACAAATATTTCTTAGATCCCACGTCTCACTATCTGAACACAGAACTCAAATTTCTAATATTTCAAAACTAACTCACTAATGTCAATTTTCCCGCTTTTTATACTTTTCACCTGTTCCAGTCAGTTCTCGAATTTTCGATGACAGTTCTAGATGATTCCAGATGTATTTCTTCTTCTTTTTCTTTAGGGACCTCTACATATCCTCATTACATGTCCGACGTAACAATATTTTGATGAATATTGGTCCGGAAGTCCTTTATAAAAAGAATTAGAAAAGGCATAGAACATTTAATTTTAGTTTGCTGTGTTTATGGTAAATTGTTTTAATTTTGCTTTACCGATATTACGTATAAATTATGTTTACCTCATATTTTCCAATCAAAAACACTAGAAAGTTTCGTCAAAAAAAGTTACCAGTTAATTTCATCATCAGGAATCATTCACGTGGCGAGGTGAGGCATATAGCCCGAGAAGTAGTTGTTTTTTCTACGTGAACTGTCATGTTTTTGAAAATATTTTCAAAACGTTGTAAGGCGTTAATAGCATAAATATATTATTCGATATCTATGGTAACTGTGAACTATAATCTACCTTAAATGTACACTATATTTTCACTTAAACCATACTTATGTGATAATTTTCTGAAAGTATCGACTTTTTTCGGATGTCAATCTATAAATTCACAGTACAATGTTTCTTGCTTTTCTTTATACGAAAAATGAATTCGGGATTAAACCTTATGTGAATTAATCGAACACTATCAATTGTCGAAATAAATTCCAATTGAATGTGTTGATTTTTCAATAAATAGTGTTCTATATTCAGTCCAATCATTTTAACGTATGTATTTCGTTGACAACCGAATTAGTTCGAATATATTCAACTTTCCTACATAATACATAATACAGTAGCCTTAATGCTATCAGTTAATCCGCTTTTCAGTTTCATCTGAAATATTTATGCTGTAGCACGTTGCAGTTAAAAATAATAGATATACACTGATGCTCTTTAATGTAGAATTTGTTTAGAAGCATATAGCTGTTATAACATAAAACCAAATGTACGTCATCACAACTGTGACGTCAGCATAATTGTTCGTTTGCCTTAGATCGTTGAATTGCTAATTGGAATTTATAACGCGTTTATATAATAGTGAACTTGATTGAACTCAAGATTCGACATAAATGCGACACTTCATCCTACTGCTCGAGCCTTTCCAAAGCCATTAATTGCGTGTTTTAATCTGGCGCGCCAGTCTCAGTGGCGTCAGTCGTTACATACAATTACCTCCGAAACATAGCGGTCTAAGAGGTGAGGGATTCTTCGCATTCCTCCTTCCCTGTTCATGTGCTAATAAATTCAAGTTTACTGGAAAAATTCCTCTTGATCTCAACGAACTTCTTCCATCTTGTCTCCTTTCTGCCAAGCAACACTCTATACCGGCAGAGTTTTTCAGTATTTCCACATAAATCGTTGGCCTTCGAACGATTGTATCAAACAATTATCAACAACGTAGTAATAGATTATAAGAGTTGGAGAGAGTTTCCTCCACTTATAGTCTTATATCTTATATCCTAAAGGAGGATGCAGAAAGGGCTGTGGGGTCATCATAAATCTCTAATTTCAATTTCACAAGTAAGTATTGCATTTATTTAATAAATGTGCCTCGAATCTAGGAGTTACTTCAATTGTAAATTTTTCTCTAGTAATATTTTCTTTCGTAACTTTGCTCTACCCATGAATTGAAACCTCTTTCAACAATAAACTGTGCATTTGGTAACAGTGGAAAAGGTAATGTATCTAAATGAAGGATAGCAGTGCAAAAGCACTCGTTTTGCCATTAAAAATTTACAAATCTACAGATAGATGGAGTTAGAATCACTGAAGAAATATAGCACTGAAAAGTATTAAAGACTGCAACGAATGGGAACCGGATATGTAATTGGTCATTTGGGAATTGAGAGTTGTTTATAGTTGTAGTTTTGTTAATTTTAAATAATTAAAAACAATTAGAAGTACAGGTTTTTATTATTTAAAAAAAATTGAACTACAGTTGACAAACAAAATCATAAAAATCGAATAAGTGGTTGTCAAATGAAAATGTGTCAAATTTTTGGGTGCCAGATTTTTTTGATAGTCAGAAAATGCATATTCTTTTATCTGAACTGGTACAATTCAAAACAACATTTTCATCCGTTTACAAATCTGGGAAACATTGTTAGCCTCGCTGTGTTTGCCTTTCTCATTTTTTCATAAAATAGCGAAAACAAAAGAGAGCTAATTAAGTTCCAATTAGAAATAATGAAGGGTATCGCCAACCGTAAACATTTGATTGATAGTCAACAGCTTTTTTAAGGTTCGGACCCCTCCGGTTTAAAGCTTTATCCGACGAAATTATATCAAACACGGAATTGTCGAATTTCTTTTTCAAATTAATTTCCTCAAAGAGTTTAGTTATTTCAATCGATCTGATAGAAATTTGTTTTGCTTTTATTTTGTTTTTAGAATTCGATTCAGAACAAAAAAAAAACAAGAAACCCGTCATTAGAATTTGCCAAATAATACTACAAACTGGTTGATTCAACAGTCCCATATTTTGAAATTAGTTACTTTTTAACATGACCAAGTAAATATTACTAGTATAATAGCGAGTTTGAAATAACAAGTTTTTATGTAAAATTGCCGAGTGTCGACAAATATATAATATGGATGAAACTGCATTGTCCACCGTTCACAAACCTTCCAAAGCTATTGCTCAAAAGGGAAAACACCAAGTGGGTGCAATCACAAATGGAGAAAGAAGTTTGATTACAAAAGGCATATGCGCGATGAATGCAGCAGGTGAATTTATACCACCCATGTTAATATTTAAGTGTAGCAGACTGAAAAAAAGCAGCCTTAAAAAAAGCATTGGTTGTTCAAAAAATGGATGGAAACAGGAAATTTTTAGTTCAATGGCTTCAACATTCCATCAAGTGATTAGATTAGAAAAAAGTGATCGAAAACCAATTATAAATATCACACATACCAAAAATTTGGAAGATAGCCAGATGGCTCGTGATTATGGCATAGTGATGCTATATTTCCATGCTTACACGACACATCGCCTACAACCGCTGGACAGATCGTTCTTCAAATCATTGAAAAGCTGCTATAATGAAGCCGCATCTTCGTTGCTACGCTCAAATCCTGGTAGTGTCATAAAACAGGATAAGGTTGCAGACTTGCTTGGAAAAGTATTCCCTAGGTCCAACTGAACCAACTACTGAATCACCCACTAGTGCTACATCAACATCAGTATTAACGCCACCAATAGTTGTATCTCCACCAACTGTTTCATCAACACCACTACCAAAAATTACAACGCCACCCTTAGCATCCATAGACTTGACACCGCCCTGGACCTTCCACAATATCACAAGATACTTCACAGGATGACAATATATTAACAGTTGATGAAATTACCAATAATCAACAAATAAAGTCTCAATTGAATATTTTATCTCCTGCCTCCACCCTTATAGAAAGTTCTAGAGGAGAAAGTCCAATAAGGGCTTCCATTGATGCCGTCCCCGTGCTGTTCATTGCCCCGGTAATACCAATAAGGGCTTGTCTTTGGATAGCAGTTAATATATTAACTGCACTTCTGTCCTCCTCCACCAGACGTTGGCCTCATCACAGTTATGTAGAGCCAGTGAACCACCTCAGGTCGTATTCCCCAGATTTTGCCCATAACTCTTGTGCATTGCCAGAAAAGCCTAGTCGCCCTGGTAGTAATTTTTTCCAGGTGTGCCTTCCAATTCAGTTTGGAATCAAGGGTCACTCCCAGATATTTAACTTCTTTGGATATATCTAGTTCTTCTCCGAACATCTACCCTGCGGGAGAACTCTTCTATTCGTAAAAGCAACTAGTTTTTTTTGGATTAACTGAAAGGTCCTCTTTAAGGCACCATTCCTCCACAATTCGCAGTGCTTCCTGTAAGACATTCATAGCCACCTCTGGGAATTTACCATTGGTGACAATCACTAAGTCGTCCGCAAAGCCCTGCGTAATTATGCCTTGATTATTCAACCTACAGATCAAGTCATTCTCAACCAGGTTCCACAAAAGTGGTAAAAGTACTCCACCTAACAGGGAATGTTTTATCATGAATATGTGCTGATATCCTCCTAATCCCTCTTTTTTCAAGGGATCTGTTAATTGGTGACATCGATGTGTTGTGAAAAGCACCTTCGATGTCTAGAAATGCTGCAAGGGCTACTTCCTTATGATTTAGGCTCCTATCGTGACCTCAGACCAAATTATGCAGGGTACCTTCACCTGATTTCCCTGCTTGATAAGCCCATTGTAGTCTATATAGAGGGATGCTCTTAAGCGCTCTTTCTTGTAAGTGTATTTGTTAGACTTTTTCCATGGTTTTCACTATGAATGATGTCAAACTGATTGGTCGGTAGGATTTATCCTGGGTGTGAGTTTCTTTTCCTGGTCTAGGAATAAACACCACCTTTCACTCTCTCCATGCAATTGGTATATACCCTAGAGCAAGGCTGCTTCGAAGTATCAGAACTAAAGGACCCATTATGATGTCTCGTCTCTCTTGCAGATGCTTGGGGAATATGCCATCTGGTCCTGGAGTTTTGTAGGGGTCAAATGAGTTTACAGCCCATCTGATCAGACACCCCATCTTATCAGATGGGGTCTGAATATCTTATTCGTAAGTTCCCAGTCCTCTTTGGTTGCCTTTGTTTTGGCAACTGGCCCGTTGTCATAGCTTGACTCTATCTTTACCGAACCTGGAAAATGCACACTGATGAGATGCTTTAGAGCCTCTGTCTCAGTATTTGAAGACTTTCCGCTCGGCAATAAAACCAAGTTTGTTCGAAGAATCCCTTTTGAGAATCCTGTTGATTCTAACTCTGTAAGGGACACCTTGCATGTCCTCACATAATTCTCTCCAGGTCTTCTCCTTGGATTATTTTATTGTTGTATTATATGTACCTAGTTTAGCTTCATACGCTTCCCAGTCACCTGTTTCTTTCGCTTTGTTGAAAAAGCGTCTTGTTTCTTTCCTTAGCGATGTCAGCTCTTCATTCCACCAGATGGCTTGTCTAGAAGAGCGACTCTCCTTTATCGGACAGTTGTTATGATAAGAGGTCAGTGTACACTCTAAATCCCTCTAAATCCTCAGCAGTTTTTGGTCTGCCTAGGTGTGAACGGATTTTAGAAAGCAGGTCCTCATTATTAAATACCCAGTTAGTGCTCTTAGGATCCCTGTATATTCTAATAAACCATTTTTTTCACGTTAATTTCATAGTATATTTGGGCATGATCGGATAAAGATGGTTCATCCGATACATGCCACCTGCGAATCATCTCCCTGACACGTACAGTGCAAAGAATAACATCTATCAATGATTCCCCCCTCGATGTTCTAAATGTAGGCATATCAAGTTCATTAGTACATAAATAGTCAAATAGTTTCTTACCTCTGGTGTTGTTGTCTTTGCCGCCCCAACTGCTATGGTGTGCGTTGGTATCAGCCCCTACAATGACATCCAGATTATGTCTCCTTGAGTATTCCACCAGGTTCTCCATGTTAGTCCCCGGTAGTGGTTCTTCTGAATCGATGGGAAGATACAGAGACACTATTATTGTCTCTAGTACTACCCCATATTTGTCGAGTATAATCTTTGCTGCCACCATGTCACTCCAAAGAAAACCAAAGAAAAGTTGATCTCAGACTGAAGTTTTTGTATTTTTAGTTGTTCATGTGATCTCTGATTATTGAGTGTTTATTGAATGTTCCAGACGACAAATATTTAATGTTTAAGGTAAAAGTTTTGAATGGTTAATTTGTTTTTTGGTTACTTTATTTATAAATTCGTAGGTAACGTTAATACTGGGAATATATGGAGGTTGTCGAAGAGAAGAGTTGTATAAAAAGAAAATTGTTGACATTGAAACCAAGGGGGAATTTCTACTTAGTTATCACGATTCCAGATTCAAAAACTCATACCGTTCGGCGTTTTACGGTGATTGGAAAATCCAGTACAAACATTAAATCAATGCATTTATACCAATTTATGCACTTGCTGGATAAATTACTATTAAATTAAGCAAATAAGTTGTAACATGTCTATCGACCTTTTTCGATTTTACAGAATAAATCCTTTTAATTAGCGCTCGTCGTTACTAGCCACTTCCAATTATAGTTCTGTGATCCCAAACTCTTCAACCCTGACCGCCATAAGACAATTGACGTCTGCCAACGGACGCTTCCATTTTTTCCAACGCCTCGTGAAACACCCCTTTCCGTTATCGTCCGCCTACGGGGAAAGATCATATTTCGCTATCCTAAGTACCTATTTTATGAATTTTGCTGTGGTAAGTTCAAAATCATAATTTATAATTAATAAGCTTCTTCTAAAGTACTGTCTGATATAATTTTCGTATGCATTCTTTATTTTTTTACAGAGATAGAAGAAATTAAATTCAACACGTGGTCATAAACTGTTCTTTTATACTAATATGTTAGTTTTAAACCAAATATTCTTTTATAATTCACTGTTTTACTTTTATACAAACATTTTCAAGCTTTATCACTTGCGAAATAACTCTTTTAATTATAAAATAACATTTTTATAATCTGTTAACCTATAAAATATTCCTTCGTAACGCCAGTGCCGGTTTCACATATTTCCTAAGCACGATATTTTTTCATATAACTAAATAATTAACTTTTTGCTATGATTAGTTTCTTTCGGATCATTAGTATATTTTTTTAATTTAGCAGATAATTGCTATTTTTACTGTTTTAACATGGGACATATGTTGGAAAGCTTTCAGTAAATTAAATCAATTTTTTTACTGCCTTCCTTTTTTTAACCTGAAAAGCTGACCAACATAATGTGCCATTACATTCAAGTTCCTACATATCCCTGATCCACCTGTACTTCTAGGTAAGCACAGCCCCTAGGCTAGGATACAACCCGAGGATATAACCTCGAGGATATAACCTCGAGGATATAACCCCAAGGATATAACCCAAGGATATAACCCAAGGACATAACCCAAGGATATAACCCAAGGATATAACCCAAGGATATAACCCAAGGATATAACCCAAGGATATAACCCCAAGAATATAGCCAAGGATAGAACCCCAGGATACAGCCCTAAATCAAAATACCGCCCTAGAACAGAACACATCAGTTCAGATCAATACCTGCCTACCTACTTCAGGAAACCACTCCATATAAGCTGAGTACCTATAAAAGTACAAATTCCAGTGTTCATTTCCTGTGGCAGAATAAATTTGTGTTAATTCTATTTTTATTTTATTAGAAATCCTCAACTATAAAAGTTGAGGGAGATACCGCCCGGGGTAATTATCAGTAACTTTTATTTAAATTTTACAAGGCGTTTCTACCTTTTCCGCCTTAGTTTTTTCATTGGTATTTTTATCGTCAAAAAGGTAGTGGCGCCCTCAACTTTTACAACCCTTCTGTTATCCTTGTGTGACATAAGCTTGGGGTCGAATCACCCTTGAGAGGAGTCTCTAGCCGGAGCCCTTTAAGGTTACAGCTATTTACCGTTACAAACTTCCATTAAACTTTTGAAATATAATAGTCCAGTATAATTTTAGATTCCACCGACAAGTTGAATTTCCAGTTTGCCACTTAAAATTTCAGTTTCAATGAAATTTAAAAGTTTGAGAAAACTATCAACTAGCATTTCTCATTCGTTCGTTGTAAAGGCTAAAGGACAGTTTCCTTTTTCCAGTAACCTCGTTGGTTGGGTCCTGGTCGGCCTCAATACGGCAATCAGGTCGTGGCCCTCGCGACGTTCTAGTGTCGTACGTGCTCGGTGACTAAACACATCCTTGGTCTGATACTGCTGAATATTTCTTGATAAATCCAGACGTACGACGAGCTTACCCACAATTTTCTTGCACAATTTGCGGAATTCTTTTTCTGATACAAAAAAGAAAAACAAATAAAGTATATGGAACGCTCAGTATACAGAGCGATATAAATAATGGTGGTTCTTAAATGTTATTGTCTTTTTTAAAAAGTTTCAATTCATTTTTCGCAATTTTAATCTTAACTTAAATTACTAGGTGGATTCTTCAATTAAATGCCTCAATCATTAGTAGTTTATTAGACCATATTATTGTTAAGACGGACCTGTAGATTATCCCGTCTCAAAAATGTCGCAGTTGTCATTTATAAAGTTGTTATTTCTTCTTAATTCTTCAGTTGTTAGGTGGTCATTATTTTTAACTAGTTCTTTCATGAGGGACTGAGGGACTTGTGGTGGTTTTCTCTTTGGAACTATTTCGCACTTGATTATGCTTTTCACCGGTGTGCAAATTCCTATATTTGGTTCTTTCTTTAATTTTGAAGGCTTCTTCGATAAATTAACAGGAATTGGTTGATCTACATTGACGGGACATCGAGCTACCAGAATTCCTCCATTTACTAGCTCCTCACTTTTCACAATGCCCAAATGTAGTCCTTTTGATTTTTCGCTAAGTCTCGTGAAGACGATTCCTTCAGAATTTTCGGGAACTCCGGTATCTTTGTCCACTATAACCTATATCTGAGAAGTATGTTCTTACGAGTTTAGGACTATCTCTTTATTTTCATTTACTAGAAGTTTATTTTAAAGGTCTATGATGCTAGATATGTGGGAAAGCAGGGATGGATTATGGACGATACAGGAGAGGCAGGAATAAGACTGGTGGGGGATGGACTGAGGGCGGATGAAATGAGGAAGGGAAATAGATAGGTGGTAGTACGAATGGGAGACATGATGGTGTATATAAGCCCAAATGTCAGCCTGGAAGAATATGAGAGGAGCATGACAGGATTGGAGGACGATCTGAGGGTGTCAAAAGGAAAAAGGAGGATCATAAGGTGAATGGTGACAGGGGACTTCAATGCTAGGAAAACTGTATGCGGAGGGGAAGAAAACGGACAGGAGAGGGGAGATTCTGGAGGAATTAATGACATCCAACGGGTTGGTGGTGCTGAATGATGGACTACTGCCCACCTTCGAGAGGGGTTACGGGGGCTGTAAAAGAGAGGGAAAGAGGGGCAATAGTCGTGAGCGTAATTATTGGTGGAATGAGGAAATAGAGGAGCTGTGGAGGGAGTGTAAGAAAGAACGAAGGCGGATGCTGTGGGGAAGAGGATAGAGGGAAGAGGGGGATACAAAGAGAAGAAGAACGGCGAGTTTGAGGTGGGTTTGGTTGGTAGGCATCCCCTTGGGGATGAGTCCAACACTGTCCAGCATGAGTTTTCCATCTCGACCCGAAAAAAAAACGTGCCCTCTGACTAGTAAGTTTTGTTCATTTCCATTCAAAATGTAAGTGGGGATTTTAGAGCTCTCGGTACATGCATTTAACGCCCGCCCCGTAGTGTCAACTTTTATTCGTTTCCTTCAGGAAAGCCGGCTAGGTGTGGGTGATCGACTTCTCAGGGACGCTTACTTTGCGAGTGGCTCCGGGATGGCAATCTAGGCGACCTTCTGACTTCATTTCTCAACTCCCTATTCGTTGAACGGGCTCTGCTTTTGCAAGTTCTCTGAATGTGTTCGATCCTTCCGCAGTTGAAGCATCTCCCACATTTATTTTGGGTATTTCCTCGCATATTTTGGAGTATATCCAAGATTTGTGAGAGAGTAGATTGGAAGTTATCTCTTCGTGTTATTGAAATCTTATTTCTCTCAATTTAGGACGGAAAGATTTTGATATGCTTTGTGCTGCCTCTTATTCCTTAGCTTCAATCAGAGTTTCATTCAACGTTTTGTGGTGTTGTAGCCGGAGAGCTTGCTTGGAGTTGCATTTCCACATATTGTAATCCTTTAACGAGTGCCTGTGTTCCGATTTGCTCTAGGAAATCTTTAGGTGTCTGAGGATAGGCAAGATGCAACAATCTTTTTATATTGGCCCCTAATTTCTGTAGGCTTTCATTTGATTTGTGATTGCAGACTCTTAGCTGACTCTGGAATACCTTCTTCAAATGCTAAGCCATACCTTGTCTCTGAAGCATGTATGAGGGACGCAACATTTGGCGTGTCTTGTGGACGACACTGCAAAATGGTTGCTGCCTGCCCAGTCACACCATTGGCTCTGGCCGCAGCTTCAAATTGGAGTCGATATGCTTCTCATCCTGGTTGAGCCCTCAGAGCAATGTTACGTCGAACCTGTACTGAGGATATGTAGAGGTCCATAAAGAAAAAGAAGAAGAAATACATCTGGAATCATCTAGAACTGTTATCGAAAAGTCTAGAAATGTCATCGAAAAGTTGAGAACTGTCTGGAATAGGTGAAAAGGGAACGTTTTTTTTACATCATTGATTCACCATTGGTTGACAGTCTCCGCTGCACCGACATGCTACTTTTTTGAGGTTAAGCTGTCATTTTGTAAACCATCAGATTTATCCACCACCTCGAAACATTGGTGGAATGGTTTGCAATTTTGGTTGATGCAACAGTAACAAATGAACGTCTTCAATCTGAAATCCACCAATGAATATAAAAACGCAGTTAGTGAATTGGTGGATCTACCTGTGAATAAAAAAACATGCATTATAAAAAGCGGGACAATTGACATTAGTTAGGAGTTTTTGAAGTGCCCTTGTCTGTGAGGATTTCTTGGAATTGGAATGCTGAAATGGAGGTCCGCATTGTTCACAACTGGGTCAAGATATGGATGGTTTTCTGATTCAGCGTGTTCATGTATGGACTCTTCCTCCAGTGCCTGAAAATCGAAGAGCAAAGCAGGAAGTTCATCCATTCAGAGGTGGTGTATGGGGAGGCACTAAATTTTTGTTTATTAAATTATTAAATTCCAGTTAATCCTGATTTTTTGGATATGTTTAATATAGTTAAATTCCAGGTTAAGCTTCCTTTTTGTTATCAGTATTATTAATTACGTTTTCAGTGTCGTAATCCTGAATATTTATAACGCGGTCTTTGCACTTCCGTTCTATAGAAATGTCAAACCCCCCTTTTCCTCGTTTCTTAAAATCCACGTGTTTCGCCGTCAACAGTGTAATAATAATAAAACGGTATTATTATCTCGAATAAATCGAAAATTAGACTTTATTAAAATATTCCGCTACCTCAAAGACGTTTTTATTCCATTTTAATATTATTTTTCTCCTTTTTCGAAACCTCTCATAATAACGTATTTAGATCATGTAGCGATTCATTGATTAGATTATTATTTTGTGCTGACATGAAAAGAATGTGTAATATAAAACTGCTCTTAGATTCGCAATTTACTGGCGTTTCGTCTACCTCTAAGTAATTTTAATGACTTTATTTGCTGAAAATATTATTGAAAAGTATATTCGCTCCCCCATTTCTTCGCACTTCGTATGCCTCTCTTGTACCAATAAGTTTTTATTAAAGGCTAAAGTTGAAATACCTTGTTCGAGAAGTTTTTTTCGAGGTTATTGATGTTAGATATCGAATAATAGATTTATACTATTAATGCCCTACAAAGTTGTGAAAATACATTCAAAAACAATGAGAGTTTACTTAGAAGAAACAACTACTTCTCGGGTTATATGCACCGACAAACATTTCTAAGGTAAACGTGGTCGATTTGGTCTACAAGATATAATAAGAAGGGAAAATATCACTTGTAGACCGGTTTCGGCGTATTTGCGCCTCATGAGTATAAGGTAGATATTCTCCGTCCGAGAGCTCTGTAAGCTGATTACCTAGACTGAAAATGTTCCTGAAATCACAATCAATACATATCCTCAAGTAAAGGAAATGTTGAAGTTGTGATAACAGCGACATCTTCACCTCCAACCGCAAATCAAAATTCTAGTTTACACAAACATATGTTTGTACTATCAATAGATCTATTGTTACTGATGTTCCTAGTTTTTGGTCCAACACAATATATTCATTAGATATTTGAGGATTCAAGAAATACAAGTCAGAAAATTTGTTTCCAGAACTCTTCAACTCTCCTTGCAGTCCTGATATTTATTGTCAATTGGTGGTTCTGGTTTGGTTCCCTTTCTTGCAATAGACTTTTCGTTGTCGTCATTACCAAAATGGCCAGTTATTCCTACCAGATTACCCAAAAATCCAGACCAGAGACAATTTGTTTTGGGAGTGACAAAAGTCTATACCAGCGCGTCCAAGTGCTTCTGGTACAACTGCAAAACTGTATCCATTCTTTGACTTGATTTTTTTTCACGTAAGGCTTGTTACCTCTTCAGGCTCCAAAGTCAGAATTTTCCCCTTAGATTAGTAGGAGAGGGTGAATAATTAATATAAACGCCACCAGCTGTCAAGAAAAGTTGAAAATACTTTCCTTAACTATGAAAATTTAATGCAAGAGGTGGGAATTTTACAAAATGGTTGAAGCTGATGTGCCACAAATATTGAGGTTCCAAAAAACCAAAGACGTTGAAAGTTTATTATTAAGTGAGGTGTAATGGGTAGTTGATTATTCAGGTTAGAATTTATGCTTATTGTTAAATTATAGGTTATCAACTTTATTATGTATGAGTTTAGTTATAATAATTATGGTAGCAGTTTCATTATAATTTAATTATCGATATAAGTAACAATTGCAAAATAAGCAGACACGCGCTATATTGAAAGAATGTTTAGGCTGGCAATTGTTGCTTATGGGTTTTTGGTCGGGGAGTTCAAATTAAACTTTTGTGTTTTATTTAAAGGGCGTCAACCCTAATTAAAAGGAACCTAAACCGAATAATTTAACATTATCAGAGAGGTATATATACTTCGTTAGAGACAGAGTATATTTTCCTTTTTATTCTTTAATTATCCATTTATAAATTATTCTATTTTATTAAAAACAAAAGTATTGTTATTCCAAAATTTGGTTTTTATCCTTAACTGGATCTATGTACACAAAATTTAAATTGCAAAACATTCTAATACAGTTTTCTGCATTATTTTAAAGTTCTCCTCGATTGTTGTGTACTTTTAAATAATTGCAAACATTATTCTCGGCAAATATGAATATATTAATTCCGTTTTGCGTCTCCAATAGACGTAATAAATATCTAGAAAGCATCGAGAAAGGCTGATATCGTGTCAGGGAAAACTGTCATCTGCAGAATGGCATGAATGATGCACACTCTCCACCCTCAGACGTCTACCGCGTTGCTGAAAGTGATGCCTCTGATATCTTCACACTATTTCAGCCATTCAGCCACTTTGGAGCTGAAAAATTTGAATGCCGGAATATTTTACCTACTTATATGCATCAATTTTTCTTGGGAACTGCAAAAAAGATGTTCACTTTTTTATTAAGCGGATTTAGGTTATGTGCGTGCATACTTTATGGAGATTTCTTTCTTTTTAAATGGGCGGTACACCGAAAAAGACAACTGATGGATATTTTTGACCAGAGGCGTACTTATCAGATTTTTTAATTTAAAAAAAAATTGGGAATACGAGGGCTGTTTGATTCCAGTTGTCAAACGAAGATTTTAAATATTACCACGAGCAATAAACAGCGGCTGAATTCATCAGCTGCTAGAGGTAGGTATATCAGTCAGAGACAACAACTGGTGTAAGTGAAAATCTATAGGCAAACGATACCCTCCTTTTATGCTACGGCACTGAATGTTCTGGCATTAAAAATTCTTTGCTAGTATAAAGACTGAATAACAAAGAATGGTGTCCGCTCTAATATGATTTTTCGTTGTATTATTTTTTTCATAAAAAAATTTTTAATTACACATACATGCCAAGCGACTCTTTTAATTATTTTCTCGCACTACCTACTACGTGTTTCGAGTCAAATGTTACATAGTGTTTTATACAATATTTTCAAATTTTTTTTTTGATAAGCTTTGTTAGTACATATGTATGGAATGATGTGGGAGCAATAGACAACTTATTCACGTCGGTATTATATAGGAGCTCGTGCCAAAAACATTAATCTAAACTAATATTAAGTACTTAGTATGCCAGCAGACTGAATTTTTGAAATAAAAAGGCGTTAAATTTGATAACAAATAAGTAGCGGTAAAAATAGAAAATTTCAATAGGCTAATCTATGGGAAATTTGTTATAATTCATAGTACTGTACAGGAGGAAACGAATATTCTAATTGGCCAAAAGATGCGATAGATATTCTATCGTTACATACTTTCCAACGTGGATACAAGCATTAATTGTGTCTAAAAATTTAGGAGTATGGAAGGGACTTGACCAATAAGCTCCCATTTGCACTCCTCTAGAGAAAGAAGCTCTAAGTATAATATTTGCACTTTAAAAATCGATCACGTTCGTCATGTACACATGTCATTCAAGCAAAATAGAAAAAGATGGTAATAGGGATGTCCTAATGATTGAAATGAATGTTACTCAAAACAACTTGACATTGACAACCGAAAATCAAAATAAAAGTATTTTGCCTAATGTAAACTCTGTACCTAGTTTAAAACCTGAAATGATGTTACCACCAAATAATGTCACGGTGCCGTTATTGCCTACAAAATAGTTCTGAAGTTCTTGAACCGGAAAATGTGTTACCTTGATTAAAAGGTCCTGTTAATCTTAGGGTGGGATTCGAAATAAAAACCGATTCAGATGTAATGTTGGTTTAATATAATAAAATAAAGTTGGTTATTATATGAAGGTACAGAAAACAAACAAGGCCTTGCCTACTAATTGTAACGCCAAAAACTCCCTGAAGGATTTCCGCTGTACGACACTATTTATGTGAAGTTAGCTTTCCACAATTATTTTAAGTTATCAAAAAGGCATGCACAAAATTATAACTATAATGAAAAGTTTTACACTATCCAATCTTACCTTAGGGGTGGTTGGATACAGAATTATATTAATGAACTACCTTTTGTATGCATACGCTGGTTTACAAGCTCTAGTGATTGTGCTATTTGTTATTAAATAAATCTACAAGTTTTCCTCAACAGAGGGTAAAGACACCAGACGGGCCGTCGTCTGTCAGAAATAAGACCAGTCTGTATTCGATGTTGGATAATGTAGGTATTAAAAAGTGTACCCAAGTAAAGTGGTTTTATTTTAGACTATAATTATCATAAAACATAAAAGGGTTCTTTGCGGTTTTTTACCAGTCTAGATCTAGTTTTGGAGCCAGATGATTTCTCCAGAATTACCTGTTGCCTAGATGAGATGATGATGTTCACTCGCTCAGTGAATATATTCTCGGGTGTCAGGCTATCAAAACTCGTATGAAATATGGGTTCATCTAGTATTGTCCCAGTTGCATCAGTGTGTCCTTCTCGAACATCGTTCGGGGACTATGAGTCCCTGAGAATTGCCGTCATTGCCTCCATCCTTACAAAAATTTACAAAGGAGGAAGTCCAATAAGGGCTTACATTGATGCCGTCTCCGTGCAGTTCATTGCCCAGTTAATATATTAACTTATGTCCTCCTCCACCAGACTATTGATCCATAGGTGATCGTTGGCCATATCACAGATGTATAAAACCTCAGGTCGTATTCATAACTCATCTCATAACTCTTCTGCTTTGGCAGAAAAGCCTAGTCGCCCTGGTTGTAATTTTTTCCAGGGGTGCCTTTCATTACAGTTTGGAATCAAGGATAACTCCCAAATATTTAACTTCTTTGGATATTTCTAGTTCTTCTCCGAACATCGGTACTCTACCCTGCGGGAGAACTCTTCTATTCGTAAAAGCAACTGGTTTGGTTTTTTTTGGATTAATTGAAAGGTCCTCTTTAAGGCACCATTCCTCCTCAATTCGTAGTGCTTCTTGTTGGAGATTGTGCAAACGGGCATTAAAATCTCGTGATTATATTTAATTTTCCCCTCCCATGTTTTGGCTTTAATTATTTACATTAATTCGGCCTTTTTTCAACCATAATTAATGTTATCGACGCTCATATCTCAAATTCGCACGCCAAATTAAATTCGTCCATTACACGGAATTATAATTACTTCGAATATAATCAAGTTTCCATACACTTCTTTGGTATTAAGTTTCAACTTGATAAGACGCAACTAATATTCCGGTAAACTGGCAATGTTTGGAATATTTTGTAATAAACCACCACCGCCTGTGTGTGTGTGTGAGCATGCAAAACATGCGATTTTGGAGTTGTGATCAATCATATCAGCTTTGGTAAATGACATGAAATATGTGGGTAATTGTAAGACTAGCTTTGAACTACCCCTTCAACCCTTTCCAGGCCCACTTCAAGCTGTTAAGTAGATTGTCGCGTGTATTCTTAATGCTGGCAACCCTACTCATTGGTTCGTTTTCTATAAGCATCGGATGTATTAAGAAATTGTTTCAGTTTTGACAACAGATTTGAAATGGGGGTGATTGAAACACACACCTGTGAGTAAATATGTCAAAGAATAACTGATTTTTTTTCTGTATTATAACGTGAAGAAATATGAATTTTCATTTAATATAATTTATACAGCATTGCTGGAAAGTCTCGCATTATGTTTGAAACGGATAAAGGGAAAATTATTAAATTGTAGGTCGATATATGAGACGTTATTTTGCATATTTTAGAAAAAATGTTAGTCAGCGTTTAGCGTACGCCCACCACCTTGAATTTTTTGAAATGGCAGCCTAGGTAGAGTGACGTATCACAAAGAATCTTATTTTCCAAAAATAATAGCTTTAATACAAAATGTCTTATAAATTGTACTTTACTAATGATATGACCTTTTAAGTGACCGGCAAGATCCCCCAACTTGACCCCTCTTGATTTTTTCTCTTAGGCTACCTGAAAGACCCTTATTACATTATATCTGCAGGGTTCCGACCTCAAAAGGATGTTTAGGCCCTTCTCTTTGCTCGTTCATCTGCTATTTTGCTGCTCACAATAATATATAATGTGTCAAGCTCTAACACGTCAGTGGCTCTATAATATTTGAACTACTGCAGAGAAGCGAGTAGCTGGCTGCACCGACAATCAAGAAGATTAAACTGTCATATTTCAAGTATTCTGCTCGTTGCCATTGTTAGTTTGTTTAGTATAAGATACGAGATGAAGCGAACGAATAAAGTAGATTCATTATTTCGATGAATTGTCAATGTTTTGGAAGGCAAACGTGATCATAACCAAGACTATAAATGTTTACGAGAAAGTTTGTCGGAGATATTTTCAAATTTCCTCTGGGAATGTAAAATAATTCTTCAACAAATGAACAGTAATACAATTCAAAACACTGAGTATGGCATCATTCGAAATAACGAAATAATTCACTTTGGCAAGTCGGATTCTTGTATTATTATAACAAGCCAACAGCCTGGATACACCCTGCACAAAAGCCATTTCAAGGCCCTCTCTTGTTTGTATAGAGTAGTTATAAAGTCAGCGGGTTGTAATAAAATCTCACCCTGATTGTATGTAATATGTTTATACAAAACTAAGACTTAGTATTCAGAGGGTGAATGAAACAAGTTCGTTCTTGTAATTTATTCTTGCTTGACTTTTAGCATTGTGTGTAGCTACTCTCTAGCTTTTCTGAATCCCTTCCTTGTTTGTTGCAATTATTCCAACAGGAATTTGAATGGTAATTCATTTGCAGGGAACAGTTTGGCACATTACTGCATTCCCATCCCAGCTGGAATTATTCTAATTTCTCAATTAGCAGTTATGATATATTGTAACGTATATTTAAATTCCATACTATAAAATTCATATCAATACAAGGGTTGTCTTTCAAACTTTTAAACACTATTGTTTTTCAAAGCCGTCGCCAAGAAAAGAGATGCATTTTTACATCCTTTGTCCTTATCTCCTTACTCGCTTGTTGGTACATTCAAAATACAGTTACTGCATCTTCTGAGGACTGGAGCCTTTGACCATCCAGTTGATTCTTAATTTTTGGAAAAGTAAAAAAAGTCGTTAGGACTTACGTCGGGACTGTATGGAGGATGTTCCAATAATTCGATGTTTACTTGCTTCAAAGTATCAATTGTTTTTCGAGCTGTGTAGGAACAAGTCTTGGTGGAGGATCATTTCGAAACTCTATCAGATGATTTCGGTTGTATACGTCTGATGGTGGAATTTTTGTCTAGAGAGAAAGAGGATAGCAGTATAATGCAAATTTAATGGCACCAACCACTCCTTTCGGTGGGGGATCAGTTTCTGAGTGGGACGACATCTGTTATGATGGCTGCATTGAGCTGCTGGTAATGATTCAGCAAACAATAACTGCTGTAAGATATCGCGACACGGTTATTAAGCCTATAGTAGTACCATTTGCTGGCGCCATTGGCGCAAGATTTGTTTTTATTGATGATAATGCTCGTCCTCACCGAGCAAGACTTGTGAACGACCGGGTAGAACAGTATGGGTTTAGTAGGTTGGAGTGGCCACCCTGTTCAGATATTGTCTTCAATTAAATATTAATAAGGGTAGGCAAAGACATTTTCACAATCCTTTATAATGAATGATGGTATGTGATCAGGTCCGGTGGACATCTTTGGTTTCAGCTTCTTCAAGGCTTTCAGTACTTGTTCTTCCTCAAACTCAAAAACTTTAATACAACTATTGATTATAGTATTAACACTTATAGATAAATCACATGGTGGAAGAAAATATTTGCTAAAAAAATCAGTAAATGAGTTAACAATGTCCTCATAACAACGAGAAATTGTCGACTGATATGATGCTTCATTGCCGAAAACAGAAACCAACTTGGCAAGGAAAGACAACCCTCGTAACTATGTACTATATATACAGGGTGAGTCATAAGGAACTGTCTTAAATTGGATGGTTTTGCAAGGTAGTGTGTCTTAATTCGACACAATAGGGACTTTGGAGCGTAATGGTAATTATGGCATGGAAGACCGTCCATTTGATACCAAAAATTATTAATTTGCACAGAGTTTGTTTGAATACTTATAGCATATACATATATTGATATGGTTTTGATTTGAATTGTAGAGCTATATCAATTCGATACCTTATTATAAATCAAATTCTATGCATTTTATTATTTTGGTTTTGATACTCATCTTTACTTATATCAATCTAGCTCAGTCGGAAATTATCAAAATATTTATTTTATTATATTTTTTTATTATGATTGTTATCAGACTATTTATTATATTATTTTGTAAATTTATTTAAACTTTCTCGGGGAATTAAATTTTTATTTGTGAGTTTTTTTTGTGAAGCCAGCTCTGACCTTTGACCTTCAACAAGTTCCAACGTTGACAGCCTGTGTTGATTGTGAAATATATCATAGATACAAAAACAAACACATTCAATTTTAAATAAATGTTCAACAAATGAAAACGTTTGGTTTATTGTTTAACTCTGCTTAACGGCTTAATTAACTTCAAAAATATTCAAAAATCATTAACACTATTTATTTCTTATCTAAATTTCATTCACTCTCTCATTCACAACAAAATTAAGATTATACTTATCAGACTGGTCTAAGGTTTTAAATTTCTATGGTTTTAAAAAACTACAGAAAAAATAATTAATTTTATATGTGAAGAAATGACATTCGACAACGTTCTAGAATAAAGTGGAGTCTGTTATCTTGTTCCTTTTTTTCCGGACCTGTATATCTGTTTTCCAATCTTTTATATCCAATTTTCTCATATTTCCTTCAACTTGATCTTCCCATCTTGTCTTCGATCTTCTTTTTGGTCTTCCTTCTTGTGGTGTCCAATTACTTATTCTTCTTATTATTGTTGCCGGCTCTCTTCTGAGTACCTGTCCGTACCATTTTAATCGTTGGGCTTCTGTGAACTTTACGACATCCTGTCCTTCCATTTTTTGTCTAATTTCATGGTTCATCATAATCACCCTCTTCTGTTCTGACTGGTCCAAAGAAATTTTCTTAATACTTTCCTTTCGGCAATCCCTAAAGTTTCTTCGTTTTTACTTGTCTCTACAGCATATGTCATTGTTGGTCTAATAGCAGCTTTATACAACTTCAATTTAGTATTTCTGGTTAGATGTTTATTTGCTATATTCCCAGTACGCTTGTGGTTCTGCATTCTGATTTCTTTCATGTTCTCTGTCGTTTCCCTGCTAACCAGCATGTATTTCGTTTTTTCTGGGTTTATCTCCAGACCTCTGCTTTTCGCTTCCTCGATCAGGTCACCTAGCATCTTATCCAAATTCCTTTTGTTCCTTGCTCCTAGTACCAGATCGTTATCACACCCTATTATTTATGTCATATTCTGGGCTATTATTGTGCCTGTTTCTATCGCTTTAATCGTTCCATCTAATGCTATATTGAATAATACCGTTGATAATGCTTACACCGTTTTCAATATCGATTTCCTCTGTATATCCCCTCACTAGTTATCACTCTGGTTTTCGAGTTGTTCATTGACATCTTTGTCAGTCGATTTAATTTGTTTGGAATGTCCATTTTCCTCATGTCCGCTATCAGTTTATGCCTGCTAATACTGTCGAATGCTTGCTCAAAATCTACAAACAATATAAATCGATTCCATATTCATAGCTTTTTTCTATTGTCTGTGTCATTACATGCACTGCATCTATGGTTGATTTTCCACTTCTGAAGCCATATTGGTATTCCCCTAGTTTCTGTTCCGTGTGTTTATTTATTTTCCTTCTTATGAGCGATGTCATTACCTTGTATACTGTATTAAGCAGGGTTATTCCTCGGTAGTTATAGCACTTTGTTTGGTCTCTCTTTTTGAAGATTGGCATTATCAGTCCTAAATTCCATTCTGCTGGCATCTATTCTTCCTTCCATGTGTTTATTAGTAATTCGCATATTTTTTTTAGTTCTTCTTCGCCCTTCTCTATCAGTTCATTAACTATTCCGTATGGTCCTGCTGCCTTTTTACGTTTGAAATTTGTTATTATTTCTTCGTATTCTGCATATGTTTCGTATTCTGCATATGTTTCGTATTCTGCATATGTTTCGTATTCTGCATATGTTGGAAGATTCTCCTCTTCCTCTTCTTCTGTTACCTCATAATTTGCTTCTGTAACCTTATCATCCTTTAGTTGGTTTTTGTAATAGGCTTCCCATTCTCTTTTGTTGATTCTGGCCATTACTTTGTTTCTTTTATTTTGTTTTCTTATGTTGTTATATAATCTTTTATAATCTTGGCTATCACTTTCTATTTTCATCATCATTTCCTTTATCCTCTATGCTTTTTTCTTTCTTGTATTCTGCCAATTCTGCTTTAGCCATTTTTTTGCGCTGAATCTTTTTGTCCCCTTTTATTTTCACATTCTTCATCGTACCATTCTTTACTTTGTTTTGGTTTTTTTGTCCTAGTATTTCGTCTGCTGTTCTTGTAATACTGTTTTTTCTTTTCTCCCATTTCTGCTCTATATTTCCGTCTGAATTTTGTATTACTCTTTCTCTCATTACTTGCCTATACTTTTGTTGTGTGTGCTCTTCCTTTAAATTTTCAATGTTCCATTGTTTTTTTCTTTCTTCACTTTACCTGCAACATTTTCGTTAAATTCCTCTTTTTCGATTCGTGCACTGAAGTCTCCTATGACTAGTTTTATGTCATTTCTGTATGTTATGTAGCTTGCCATAGAATTTTTCTTTGTCCTCACTGTTTGTGTCTTCTGTTGGTGCTTTAACATGTATTATTGTTAGAACTTATAGCATGACCTCGTTAAAAATAAAATCAATCAATTTTGTTAAACGTTAGTGAAAATAATTAACATTGTTATCGAACAAATTGAAGGATCTGTAAAATGTTCCAGATTAACAATTACTTGTTCGACATTTCGTAAATACCACCACACTCTAATTATACCTCCTTGTAATTTTCTCTTCAATACCCGAGACGTCACTTCCAAGCATTCAGAACACTTATTTGAAATATTACAGCACATATTTTAAAATATTGAATATATAAATAAACATCGACTTGACGTAGGAGTGGTAAGAAAATTAATTGCAAGAATTACTGTAGGCTGCTGTTCAAATAGGTTAATTATTTTCTCTAATGTGTGTTTCGTCGTTTTGTTGGAAATTTTGCGGTCTTTCGGTGATTAGCAAAATATTACGAAGCCCTCCTCCATTCGTTATTTTATGAAGTATGTGGAACGTTTATTTGAAGCAACTCAGACATCTAGTCGAAAAATAATTACTCTTCGAAAGATTATTATCCATCCATTCATTGTTCTAAATTATAACTTTTACATCATATTTGGAAAATTATTAATTGAAGTACTCGGCGAAACCAAAATTGGAAAGCGGGCTGGAGTCCACCGTTGACCTCAAGGTGTTATATGGGAACGGAATTTGTCGAGCGCTGACGATCTTCGCGGCGTGAGAGAAGCACGCCCGAAGTTTACATGTGATGGGTCAAAAGCCCGGTTTTATTATCGACGATGAATCGACTTACGTCGGCTGATTATTACACGCTTAGAAAAGAGAAGAGTAGAGGGGTTGGTAGGCCGCGCTATATTTTAATTTAAAGGAGAGCATTTGAAGCGAAATAATGAGAATAATGAGCTGTGTTTTGACGTAATAAGTTGTTGCAAATACAAAAGATCGAAGGCTTCACTTAAATTTTAAAAAGAGATTAATTTAAGTTTGTCATATTTAATATGTATAGAAATGAATAAAATATGGTTGTTTTTTGACAGAGTATAATTTTTATATAAAACAAGCGTAGCCCAAAAAAAAAAATTTTGCCTCTGTGGCTTTGGAAAGGAACTCCACAAATTTTGCTTTTTTAACGATTTTAACGACTTCTGGCCAGAAATTGGGAGTGATTTTCCCCTCCGGGGAGCTGTTCAGTGGCGTTCCGTATTTTAAGATTTTGGTCACATCAAATTAACCTGCGACTGCTAATCCCCAACTATGACTAGTGAGCTGTAAATCTTAATGGTATCATTTTTCTGTGATGCCATGAGAAACCACCATAACTAGATTTAGAGATGTGGTTGAAAATAAATACGTTGAATGTTATTTTAAGAATAGAATTTAATGATACATTTAACGTTACTATGAAACTTTGAAATAATGTGGATTTATACAGATAACTGACTTATCATAATAGCCGAAAACGAAATTATCTCCATGATATACCAAAAATATCAATCAACGAAATAATATTTGCATTCCAAACAGTAATTTTCGCGAATGAGGAAGAAACAATGAAACTTGTAAATTCCCGTAACTAAACTTCCAGCAAAGGAGGTCTTTCCAGCTATTCCGAGCGAATCTATCCAGTACGCTTCCGAGTTTTGCAAGAAGTTATCTACTCTTGTATAAATAATGTGTTTTTGTGAACAAAGTTTAAGTAACAGGCTGTCTAGAATCGAGAACGTCGGCATCTGAATATATTGATTGACTTTAAATTACCTTTGTATCTGAAATAGAAAATTGAGACGTTGCTATGCAGCCAGCGAATGATAAAACTGTATTATTGAAGTTTCAAACCTAGAGAAAAGTTGTTCTTTGTATGTTGATGATTTCGGGGAGTTGCTTTTCGAATAATACTAGTAATTGAATCCTTGGATATAGAGATTTTATGAGATAAAACAGAAATGCTGACAGAAACTCGAGAATACATTTCCCTATTTGTTATGTAAATAGTCGAATGTAGCAAATTTTCATCGGAAAATTTATACTTAACTGCGTCTTCATTCACTAAACGCATTATTGTGACTATTATTGGAAAAAGTATACTTTTGCTAGACAACCAAACACCTGAATCGTCAACTTCCAGGGTGCAGTTCTCGACCCAACATGCCAGGAAACAAAGATGCCAACCCTCCAAATTATTCAAACCGAAGTAAACGAACTAAACCGGCTTCAGTTCCGCTTCAATGGTGAAGTCAGAGGATCGCACTAAAGAGGACATCAAATTCCACCCGCAGTCGAAAAACGAATTGCTCGAAGCCCGGAAAACACAGCGTTGACGATCAAAGACACAAACTGGAAAGAACAATCCAGACGACCACCCAGTGGAACGCCCCACACAACTCATGACAAAGTAGTAGCTCTTTAGTACCAGGTTTTCCACGAAATAAATAAAAACTTATGAATAAAGCAAACAACCAAAACTACCTAAGAGTAAACTAAAGCAAAGTAATTAAAAATCTCTCTAATTGGGAACTATGCACCAAGACAATTAAAGTTTGACGCTCCTGTATAACCGCGGATTGTGCACACAACATCATGCTTTACTTTACTTCTTCTACATTGTGATGCGCGTTGGCTTTCTAAATGAAGTTCTCTGGATGGGCTTTGAGATCTTGAAGACCAAGTTCTTAGGAGACAACAATGAGTGCTCACTGCTGAGAAAACGGTTGGTTCTGGGATCTTGCGTTTCTGATAGACACTCATTCCTCTTTTGAGGCTAAACTGGCACTCTTAGCAAATTATTTCCCCTGGTTGCAGTATTGCAGAAATATCTTCGATGGTATGAACCCTTCTACACCTCCTCTTTTTTTCGGCGTTGCCAATTTCTTCCAATATTACATTGGAGCTGATACCGCAAATCCATTAACAACAAGGAGATTGCGTTGGCCAAAATTCTTGACATCGAAGGAGCATTCGACAATGCACTACCGACCTCCAATGGTTCAGTTTTGGCTGAAAAGGGCATTAAACTAACTGGATATATGCCATGCTCACTAGTAGGACAGCCACTACTTCTCTTCAAGGTGAGACCATTAGCTTTAAGGTTTCCAGGGGTGGAGTACTATCTCCCCTACTGTGGTCACTCTTGATGGATTCCTTGCTTAGCGCTCTCGAAAGAAGAGGGGTAGAACTGCAAGCGTAAGCAGACGACCTTGTCATCCTGGCAAGTACCAAGTCAGGAAGGGTAGCATATAATATCCTCCAAAAGACGTTGGACAATGTCCACAGTTGGTGCCAGAGGGAACAGATGTCTGTTAACCCTGGTAAAACTGTAATAGTTCCCTTCAATGGGAAAGGGAAGTTAGAGGATCTTTCACCACTTTCCTACAATGGTGAGGTTGTTCCATTTGCACTCACTTGGAAAAAGTTATTCATAAGGCCAGACTATCCTTGTGGACATGTCACAGGATCTGTGGAAAATCTTGGGGCTTGGGACCCAAACAAATCCATTGGATATATGTGATGATTGTTAGACCAATGATCATATATGGAGCTATTGCTTGGTGGTCAAAAGCTTTACAGCGAACGGCCCAAGTAAAGCTCTTTGGCATACAGTGACATAATCGTCTGGCAATTACTGGTGCCATCAGTACCACCGTCAGCAGCTATGGAAATCCCTCTAGACATATCTCCATATATTTCTGGAAAGGGAGGCTAGATGGACAACATATAGAATTGCGCATATACAGAGCAAAGCAGAATGCTAGTGGACACTGAAAGTCACAGTATTCTAGGAATGACCTGTGACATAATGCCTCCAACAGTAAACTACGACCTGTCTTATATCGTATTAATTCCAAATAGAGACGAATGGGTCCTCCGTGAGGTAAGGACAGCTGTTGGTAAACAGAAGGATCAAAAACACCTTCAGGCTTTGGTGCAGGTGTATACGGGCGCAGACCTAGGACAGAAATTTCAACCTCTCTAGGATCCTTTGCAACCGTATTTCAGGCGGAAATTCAAGCCATTGCTTCTTGTGTGGAGGGATTGGAGCAAACCAATCTCACACATAAACCAATAAAAATTTTCAGGGATAGCCAAGCGGCTTTGAAAGCACTTAGCTCTTACCGTGTAACGTCGAAACTGGTTTTAGACTGCCAAAAAGACTCCCCTCACTAGAGTATCGCTGGTCTGGATCCCTGGCCATTTTGGCATGGAAGGCAATGAGAAGGCGGACTCTCTTGCAAGGGAGGACCAGAACCTTCAATTGGCATCGCGATAAGCTTTGCCAAACAAACACTAAATACCTGGACAGCAAGAGCTTTAGACTTCTAGCCATAATATACCAGGATTGGTATGAGCCATAATAGACTCTTGCGAGTCTCAGTGGAGAGCCTTATAGACCCACTCACCACAAACCTAACCTAACCTAGCCTACCGCAAAGGAGTGCCTTAGTTCCTCTTTTTGCTAGTTCATCTGCTATTTCATTTTATTCCTGGAACTCACAATAAGGTGGCGATGATGTTCTTGCACAGTTTATTGAGTTTTCCTAGACATTCCCATACCATTCTAGATGATTTTCTCTCGACTTAGTCTGCATCTTATTCTTTCTCCAGCAATTTCCTTCAAAATATGTAGTGGTGTGAGTTAAGAACCAGTTCCATAGCCGCCGTTGGGCATGTTTTCATTGCTCCTATAATGCATATACAGGCTAGTCTCTGAATTCTGGAAAGGTTGTTTCTCATAATATACAGGCTATAGAGTCACTTATTGGGATAAAAACTATCCAATCTCTTAATTTCGACCAAGGATGAAGTAACAAACAAATTGTCCTAAAACGTTTCGTGCTTACGTTAAAGATATATTACTACTGTTAGAGGAAGAAAAAAACTTCATACGATGTTATAAAAAACAATAAGTATCTGAAGGGTTCCTTTCTCATGCCCTTAGGTAATGAAAATCCAATGGCAAAACTCCAATGAAATGAACTCCATTCAACTTTACCTTTTATTGTTGTTTATATGTGCGTGAAGCATAAAAGAAATAAATGGCAAACAAGATAATGAAATATTTTCGGTTAAGCTGTCTTGGCAGAGAAAATTTTCATATCCTCCTGTTTTTGCATTATTTAACAAGATAAAATACAGTTTTTGAGATCAATTCTAATGTGTTTTTCATTTTATGAACCCTCCTATATATTTCCAATCATTAGGGCTTTCCATTTTTTCGATTTTACCTATTTCTTCCAATACCATATTGATGCTGTTGTTGCAAAAGGGATCCGATGGATAAGTGAACAATGACAGTTCGTTATCTCGGAAATTTTCTCAAGTTTCGAGAAGAGTTGCTTTACTCGTGATGAACAATAATCTACTGTGAAATGTTGAGAAAACTGCGTCAAGCTATCCGGAACAAATTGATAGGCAAGCTGAGTAGAAGAATCTTTTTTCTTCGGGACAATACCCGGTCAAAAGCGAACTCAAAGACTCAAAGGATTGTTTGGCTGGGAACAGCTTGGCCCTCCTCTACATGGCGCAGTTTTAGCACCCAGTGACTACGAGCTGTTTTTTAATTTGAAAAAGCATTTTCGAGATCAGCGCCAAAAATACTGTGAATCAGTGGCTGTCCAATCAGGTGAAAGACAGTCACAAAACCTTGATGTTCAATATGATAAATGCTTCACTAATGGCGAAAAGTAAATTGAAGTACAGACTTTCATGTAAAAATAAAATGTTCACTGCTTACTGAGCGTGTTCCAGACTTGTAGTGCTTGTAAAATCTGGATAATGTAAGGATCGTTTAATTGGATCAGCTCGATTTATCGTTTATTTGCATGCCATATTTTATGTCCTTATTAAAAAAATTTATATTTATTGTTAGAAAAATATTACCCGATGGAAAAATATTCGCCTCCTGTACTGATTATATGCATTGTCATCACAGAAAATTACCTTCGACATGGAGAGTTATTCGAAGGTTATTGTGAAAATGTCGCAAGTTTCCAGTTCTTTCTTTAAAATAGAATTCTACAGAGGTAACGATAAAGAAAACGAAAAAAATAAAAAAAAAGTTTGCAGCTCCATTCTTTTCTTTTTATTGAACGCCATTAAATAAAACCGAAAAACTACGGTAAATAAGAAAATTTTCAGAATTTGATTGAAGGATAATTTGCTAATGGTTGAATGCGTGCTATTTTTCACTATAGTTCACAGAAAATAAGAAGTTTCCGTTAAAAACAGATACAATTCTAGCATTAACGCTTGCGATTTAGTTGCTTCAATTTCTATAGTTGTAATGAAATTATTGAAAATAAAAAGTTTTCTTACTGTAAAAATAACCTGCTTTTTTCGACTCACTTGATTTAGTGATATGAAACAAATATTATCTCTCGGCTAGCTCAGTCGGTAGGTTAATTTCAGGGTCCTGGGTTCGAACCCCACGTTGGGCGCCAATGAAACAAAGAATACTTCTCGGCTTTGGGCGGTAAAATGAATAGAGAATGTTCTTGCCTGACTGATTTTAAAATTTGGAGATAACAAAGCCGGTTCACAGGGCTTAATTGTTATTTTTGTTGTCAAATACATTTTTCTGCTTTATTGTTACACCCTGTATAATTATGACTTAGACCGTTGGAAAGCATTTTCTACGGGATTTCTAACGACGTATCACAAGTAGGGGGTTGCCATTTAAATTTATATATTAAATTCCGCGGTAAAGTTAAAAACCGGAACTATAATTATTAATGTTTAGGCCAAATACCAATATTGTCTTTTCCACCAAAATATTAATTTTGATAAATTTTTAAATATTTTTATATCAGAAATGTTATAGGCAAAGATAACGTTTCAGATAGAATATAAAAAAAAATGAGTGAGCACACAACTGAAGTAAAACTTCTTTCGATCCTATTTTTAAAATTATCGGGAAATCACCGTTCGCGTAACGCTAGCAAACACTCAAACAAACTACTGACTGAGATATGTGCGCGCGCACGTAACTCTCTCTCTCTCTCTACCTTCATTAACTCATATCTCTCTATCAACTTTCGTTCGCCCCGCCCGATTACACTTTTCGTAACGCGAAGCGTTTTATTTCAAAAATAGGAAAAGTTGGAATGTGCATTTTATTTTGTTGATTTCGATGGGGTAACACATCCTTTTGTCTTCTGGAAGTAAGAAAAAGAAATTTGACTAAAACAGTGAACAATGGGGAATTGTATGCCGTTAATACGCATAATAACGCCCTTTATCACTGTCACAGTCGCCTGAAGGAAAAATCAGGAAATAAGGAGCGAGGAAATGCCTGCGTTTCTTATCGCATGGCACTTACTACGCCGTCGTCTACGAGTATCTACTTGATTTTCTGGTCGGTTTATTATTACTTATTGTTGTGAATACCGTTGAAGCACATTTAAATTTATGCATTCACTGTTTTGTATTTAAACTGTTCATTCTGAAGGGTTTTCAGTGTGAAATATTCACATTTGAGTTGTTTCGAGATTTTATCGTAGAGTTTTAAATTTACAATTTTATTTCAAGAAATTCTGTTAGTTCTTGTGGTGTTTTTTTAATGCCTTTTTTCTTATACAGAGTAAAATGTATTCTTTGAACTCTTCAAAACCCTGTTTTTCGGCTGATGTTCAATGGTATCCTCTCCTAAAGGAACCATAACTATGGAGGTGAAAATTTAAAAAGTTTGTAATCCATTTTAAATGAAACTACACTGTGGGCCAAATTAAGTTGGAACATAATTTGAACACTATTAAACTGAAAATTTTAACAGAATTCACAGTTTTCATTGGGAGTTTCAACCTAATTCATAGTTCTAACTGGGAATTTTAATAGAATTCCCAGTTTCAATTAGAAGTTTTAACAGAATTCATAGTTTATACTGAGAATTCTATTAAAATTTTAATAGAATTCCCAGTTTTAATTGATAAATTTAAAAAAATTTTAAAGTTGAACCTCAAATTTTAATAGAATTCCCAGTTTTAATTGATAAATTTAACAAAATTTGATTGTTAAACCTCAAATTTTAACAGAATTCATAGTTCTAACTGGGAATTCTATTCTAACTGGGAATTTTGATAGAATTCCCAGTTTTAATTGGCAAATTTAACAAAACTTGAATGTTGAACCTCAAATTTTAACAGAATTCATAGTTTTCATTGGAAGTTTTAACAGAATTCATAGCTCTAACTGGGAATTCTATTCTAACTGGAAATTTTGATAGAATTCCAAGTTTTAATTGGCAAATTTAACAAAATTTGAATGTTAAACCTCAAATTTTAACAGAATTCACAGTTTTTATTGGAAGTTTTAACAGAATTCATAGTTCTAACTGGGAATTTTAATAGAATTCCCAGTTTTAATTGGTAAATTTAACAAAATTTTAATGTTAAACCTCAAATTTTAATAGAATTCCCAGTTTTAATTGTTAAATTTAACAAAATTTGAATGTTAAACCTCAAATTTTAACAGAATTCATAGTTTTTATTGAAAGTTTTAACGGAATTCATAGTCTTAACTGGGAATTTTGATAGAATTCCCAGTTTTAATTGGTAAATTTAACAAAATTTGAATGTTAAACCTAAAATTTTGATAGAATTCCCTGTTTTAATTGGTAAATTTAACAAAATTTTGATGTTAAACCTAAAATTTTAATAGAATTCCCAGTTTTAATTGGTAAATTTAACAAAATTTGAATGTAAAACCTCAAATTTTAACAGAATTCACAGTTTTTATTGGAAGTTTTAACAGAATCCATAGTTCTAACTGGGAATTTAAATAGAATTCCCAGTTTTAATTGGTAAATTTAACAAAATTTGAATGTTAAACCTCAAATTTTAACAGAATTCATAGGTTTTATTGGAAGTTTTGACAGAATTCATAGTTCTAACTTTAAATTTTGATAGAATTCCCAGTTTTAATTGGTAAATTCAACAAAATTTGAATGTTAAACCTCAAATTTTAACAGAATTCACAGTTTCTATTGGAAGTTTTAACAGAATTCATAGTTCTAACTGGGAATTTTAATAGAATTCCCAGTTTTAATTGGTAAATTTAACAAAATTTTAATGTTAAACCTCAAATTTTAATAGAATTCCCAGTTTTAATTGGTAAATTCAACAAAATTTCAATGTTAAACCTCAAATTTTAACAGAATTCACAGTTTTTATTGGAAGTTTTAACAGAATTCATAGTTCTAACTGGGAATTTTAATAGAATTCCCAGTTTTAATTGGTAAATTTAACAAAATTTGAATGTTAAACCTCAAATTTTAACAGAATTCACAGTTTTTATTAGAAGTTTTAACAGAATCCATAGTTCCAACTAGGAATTTTAATAGAATTCCCAGTTTTAATTGGTAAATTCAACAAAATTTGAATGTTAAACCTCAAATTTTAAAAGAATTCACAGTTTCTATTGGAAGTTTTAACAGAATTCATAATTCTAACTGGGAATTTCAATAGAATTCCCAGTTTTAATTGGTAAATTTAACAAAATTTGAATGTTAAACCTCAAATTTTATTAGAATTCCCAGTTTTAATTGGCAAATTTAACAAAATTTGAATGTTAAACCTCAAATTTTAACAGAATTCATAGTTTTTATTGGAAGTTATAACGGAATTCATAGTTCTAACTGGGAATTTTGATAGAATTCCCAGTTTTAGTTAGTGAATTTAACAAAATTTGAATGTTAAACCTAAAATTTTGATAGGATTCCCAGTTTTAATTGGTAAATTTAACAAAATTTTAATGTTAAACCTCAAATTTTAATAGAATTCCCAGTTTTAATTGGTAAATTTAACAAAATTTGAATTTTAAACCTCAAATTTTAACAGAAGTCACAGTTTTTATTGGAAGTTTTAACAGAATTCATAGTTCTAACTTTAAATTTTAATGGAATTTCCAGTTTTAATTGGTAGTTTTAACAAAATTCGAATCTTAAACTTAAAATTTTAACAGAATTCATAGTTTTTATTGGGAGTTTCAACCTAATTCATAGTTCTATCTAGGAATTTTAATAAAATTCCCAGTTTTAATTTTTAGTTTCAACAAAATTTGAATGTCAAACTTAAAATTTTTAACTGAATTCACAGTTTTTATTGAAAGTTTCAACAGAATTCATAGTTCTAACTTTAAATTTTAATGGAATTCCCAGTTTTAATTGGTAGTTTTAACAAAATTCGAATCTTAAACTTAAAATTTTAACAGAATTCATAGTTTTCATTGGGAGTTTTAACCTAATTCATAGTTCTAACTGGGAATTTTAATAGAATTCCCAGTTTTAATTGGTAGTTCCAACAAAATTTGAATGTTAAACTTGAAATTTTTAACAGAATTCACAGTTTTTATTGAATTTTTTAACAGAATTCATAGTTCTAACTTTAAATTTTAATGGAATTCCCAGTTTTAATTGGTACTTTTAACAAAATTTGAAAGTTAACATTTCTGTTTATTATTGAATTTTATTGTTTTTAGGATATGATATAATCAGTATGTTCTTGTTATCACTTAAAAGTTAGGAGGATCAATTTCAACTGTTGACTAAACATGTCCCAGTAATAGACGATTCTCGGTCGTTTTAATTCATTAATTGTCGTGATATTATAATTTAAACCCTAAAATTTCCTATTTGAAGTAATCCACGGAGTTTGAATCGGGGCTATTAAGCGGTCACAAATCCGGCTCGATATTCGAGGCAATTTTCTAATTGTGCTTTTCAAATGACACCCCCTGAATATTTTCGTTAAAAATTGCTTGTCACTTTATTTGGAATACAACAATGTAACATACTTGTTGGTTTTTTTTATTTTTAGCACCAAAAAGATTCACATTTTATGATATTTTGCTTTACCTAATTATCCTTATTGCTTCCCCCACTGTTTTTAAAAACTTCGCGAGATAGCAGTAGATTAATATTTTGTTTAAAAAGACTGATGCTTTTTATGTCAAAAAATTAATGACAGTTGATAAAAACAATAAGTATTATAAAGTGTAACCTTCAGTATGAGATGACAATAGACAAAGAGTTGGAAGGTACCTGATTTAACTCCACTCGATTTCTTTTTATGGGGATACTTGAAAAGGAACGTGTACATAAATAGACCACAAATTATCGATAAACTCAAAGAACCGATACGCATTTAGATTGCAAAAATAATGTTCCACTTTTGCCAGTTTACGAAATAATTAATTTATTCCTTTTAGTTGGACCATACTGTATATTTAGCAGCAAGTTGAATGTTTAGAGGTTTATTGTCGCTGACAAAGAGCAACCTTAAACCATTATATTTTTGGTTATGCATAAAATAGTAGGAGTAAACAGTGGCGTCTCAAGAAACAAGAAAATATTTTAAAAACTTACTTTTGGAATCATTCTCGGCGCAATCTCCATCCCAATACCATTTTTTCCATTAACCATCACTAAAAATCGACCATTTCCATTTACCGACCGGCGATTGCCTCCACATTTATCTATCATCTAGTCAAAGGCATACATCACATAGTTTCCCTATGATACTGACTCTAAGTCCACTACGTTAGAGCAACCTCGAGCCAGTACGTGTGTTTATAGAGCAACTCACCTATCTATAAAAATCGGTTGCATGTCATTCAAAATAGATTACATTTTAGAGTACTGTATAAATACACATCTCATGTTGTAATTTGCTAAATTAAATAAATCATACAATTCGATTAGTATAGGGAAGATGAGCATAACCCGACAGCCTTGTCCTTGTAGTTCGTGAAATCTTACCATATTTACCCAAACACTCTTTTAAATAATACAAAAATTAATAAGTTTTTACAAAATTTTCAATTGAGAAAAGTATGAGCATAAAAAATATTTTAAAAATTTAAAATTGCTAGAATGAAATTGTTGAACTTCAATCCAGTGCAGTATCCAGATTAAGATTATATTGTAGTAAATACTATTAAAAATTACCTAAAAATAAATGAATATTTTCAAACACTAATTTTGAGATTTAATTTTGAAAAAAACTTGTTAACCAAAGTATCTTAAGTTAGCGAGTAGTCCAAGTAATCTGGGCACAAAAAGTGTCTTTAGTGAAATATTAAATTTTTTAAAGATGTTATGATAGATTAAAAATATAAAAATTAGTTTGTACTTTTGAGTTTTTGAAAATATAAAAATAAGTTTGAAGTGATTAAGTTGAAAAAAAAAGATTTTGAAAAACTACAAGTCTTTATTGCCCCAAGGAAATTTCTGTGATCACGTATTCTACTATATATACAGGCATACAACAATTTGAAATTTTTGTGTCACCACAAAGTTGATAAAAAATTTAATTTATTATAAACAGTAAAATGTAAAGAATTGGAAACACCCGAAATAATAAATTCTTCCGAGTTGTCTGGAAGATCTCGTTTTACCTAGTGCGTTCTGGGTGTTTTAATATTTCAAAAATAATAATTCTCTAACGAAACTTTTAGTAAATATGCTAGATTTAATAATGGGTTTCTTAAAATATTTTTGATTTCGAGTCGAGTTGTGAAAAAAATTAATTTTCTAAGCAATATTTTCTTTTATTTATTTATTTATTTAAAAATATGCTAGACTGAATAAATGTTTTAAATTAGGGAAAAAATTTGAGGTGCCTTAAAACACCATGTACTTAAATTTTTGAACGTTTTCTTTTATTTAAAAATATGCTAGACTGAATAAATGTTTTAAATTAGGGAAAAAATTTGAGGTGCCTTAAAATATCACATAAATTAATTTTTTTAGCGATTTTTCTTTCATTTTTTTATTTAAAAATATGCTAGACTAAAAAAATGTTTTAAATCAGGGAAAAAAATTGGGGTGCCTTAAAATATTATATAAATTCATTTTTTAAGCGATTTTTCTTTTATTTTTCCATTTTTTTATTTAAAAATAAACTAGACTGAATAAATGTTTTAAATTAGGGAAAAAATTTGAGGTGCCTTAAAATACCAAATACTTAAAGTTTTGAGCGTTTCCTTTTATTTTTTTATTTAAAAATATGCTAGACTGAATAAATGTTTTAAATTAGGGAAAAAAATTTGAGGTGCCTTAAAATATTACTTAAATTAATTTTTTAAGTGATTTTTCTTTTAATTTTTTATTTAAAAATATGCTAGACTAAATAAATGTTTTAAATTAGAGAAAAAATTTGAGGTGCCTTAAAATATCACATAAATAAATTTTTTAAGCGATTTTTCTTTCATTTTTTTATTTAAAAATATGCTAGACTAAAAAAATGTTTTAAATCAGTGAAAAAATTTGAGGTTCCTCAAAATATTATATAAATTCATTTTTTAACCGATTTTTCTTTTATTTTTTCATTTTTTCATTTAAAAATCAACTAGACTGAATAAATGTTTTAAATTAGAGAAAAAATTTGAGGTGCCTTAAAATACCATATACTTAAAGTTTTGAGCGTTTTCTTTTATTTTTTTATTTAAAAATATGCTAGACTGAATAATTTTTTTAAATTAGGGAAAAAATCTGAGGTGCCTTAAAATATTACTTAAATTAATTTTTTAACTGATTTTTCTTTTATTTTTTTATTCAAAAATATGCTAGACTAAAAAAATGTTTTAAATTAGGGAAAAAATTTGAGGTGCCTTAAAATATTATATAAATTCATTTTTTAAGCGATTTTTCTTTTATTTTTTCATTTTTTATTTAAAAATAAACTAGTCTGATAAATGTTTTAAATTGGGGAAAAAATTTGGGGTGCCTTAAAATATTATATAAATTAATTTTTTAAGCAATTTTTCTATTATTTTTTCATTTAAAAGAGTGAATAAATGTTTTAAAGAAGGGAAAAAGTTTGAGGTGCCCTAAAATATTATATAAATTAATTTTTTTCTTTTTATATTATAGGATCGATAAAATTTATTTCTTAAATTTTTTTATTATTCTTGTTTTAATAAAAAGAATCAATTGTGTAAAATGGTCGACCTATTGACACCCAGAACATCGCACCAGAAATCCTTTGTTTTTATCTTCCTAAATTATCCCTTCTGAGTTTTCTGGATCAATCGTTCTATCTAGGGAAATCTAATATTTCAAAAACAATAATTTCAAAACAAAATGGTTGATGGTATGCCTGACTAAATAAATATTTCAAAAAATTTTGAGGTTTCTTAATATATCCCTGAATCTGAGCTCAGCTGTAGAAAAAAATAATTTCTTGACCAATTTTTCTTTTTATATTATAGTTAATAAAATTTATTTTTTTTATTTAATAATGTTTCGAATTGGGGAGAAAAACTAAATTTTCAAGCGATTTTTCTATTTAATTCAGTAAATGGTATTTTTTTTATAATTCTTGTTTTGATAACTCTCTAATTGAATTAAAAAGGATTAAATTGTGTTTAGGTACTATTTAAATAATTGATCGATTTGCTCACAGACGGTGAAAAAAAATTTACCTGAAAAAGAAGAAACACAAATAAAATGCACATAAAAATATCCATTTGCGGGGGTGTTTCCGATATTTAATATATTTATAAAATTATTAAAAGTGAAACAACCTATACGAAAATTTTGCAAAATTTAAACCATCATTATTTTCATAATTATTTCTATTTTTGTTATTCGTCACAACAGTCTCCTACCTTTAGGCATATCGCATTTCTTGAGTTGAAACGAGAGCGGTAAAATCTGTAAAAAAAAAAGAAAACGATATTAATTCAATATTGTTTGATTATAAACAGTAGAGAAAAATATTTAATATGTCTCGAAAAGCATTAACATTTAAGAAATTAAAAAAAAATGTCCAATAAAAAACTTCCGGAACTCTATCTCCAGTATTTATAATTTTAATTAAACACTGAAAATAGGTCTCCGCTAGTCATTTTGGAAATGCGTGCGCCTCGTCAAAAGCAAACAGGTCACATTAAATATTTTTTCAAGGTAATAATTCTTAATTTAAATATTTTAAAAAAATATGGTATATTCCGAACACTTCAAAGTATTCATTGCCGTTGGAAAAATTCTTAAAGTTAATTTTTCAACAAGTTATGCAATTCTTAATTAACAAAATTTTCTCGAACTTTCTTCTTTATTGTAAACTAAAAAAATGTTCAAATAATTATCGTAAAAATCTTTCTCTCCATACATATACTGAATAAGATCAAGTAATATAAGTTAGCAAAAAATGGCAAATCAGTCATTTATTGTTAACTTGAAAAATTATTATAAACAAAGTATTGAAATTTCTTAAACTCTTAGGAAGTGATCTTGTTAAGTATGTGTATGGGAAGGGCTCCACTAAGCGAAATATTTTTACAACAATTATTCGATAATATTTTTTAGTTTATAATAGAGATGAAAGTTCGAGAAAATTTTGTTAATTAACAATTGCATAACATGTTGAAATATTAACTTTAAGAATGTTTTGCAACGCCAATAAATTTTTAGTGTTTAGAATACACCATAATTTTTTAAAATTTTTAAATTAACAATTAATACCTTAAAAATAAATTAATGTGACCTGTTTGCTTTTGTCGAGGCGCGCGCATACCCAAAATAACGAGTTAAGACCTGTTTGCAGCATTGAATTAAAATCATAAATAATGGAGATAGAGTTCAGGACTTTTTTTATTGGAAATTACCTCCTCTTTAAATATTAATACTCTTCGAGATACATTTAAAAAACATTAAAACAAATTGCTTCAACCCTTACTACGTGAAATATTTTCATTATTATCATTCAATAACAAATTCCACAACTGAAATGTAACATATATATATTACCGAACCGGTATAAAAAATATATAAATTCACTCCTGACGATGTAAATGTAATTTATGAAACCTGTCGAGTAATATATGTTATATTTCTGTCGTGCAATTTGTTATTTTTCGATTTAATTTGATGAAAAATATTTTGTTTTATCTGGTCTACGTCAACCAAATTTATTTTCGAAATTCAAAAAATTCCTTTTCAATTTATACATTTGTGTCTACATAAAACAAATTTCTAGTTGAAATTATCCAACAAGTTGAAAGTTTTCAAAAATAAAAAAGTACCTAATACAACATAATAAGTATTATAATATTAAAAGTGTATATTTTTATATAAAATAATTAAAAATTACCTGAATAACATCAAAAATATCGATATTCACTACTTAAAACACTAACGCATAATGAGGATGTTCTTTCTAATAAATTCGCGAAGCAGTTTTTTCTAGAGTTAACAAAAAAAGCCGGCTTGATGTTTACTGCGTTTTTTTGAAGCTTTATTCGTCACTCCATATTTGGTATTTTAGTCGAACGCTTTAAATTTATTTCATCTAAGATATATAATTATAATTTTATACATAGTCGGCTACGTTACATTTTAATTTAGGGTTTAAATATACAGAGTGGGTTTAATATATGAAACGACTCATACGATTTTAATAAATTTTCATTTGTTAGAGTTTTATGTTGTGGACTATGTTATGGTGGTATTAACATTTTTCTCTGAAGATTAATTTTCAGTTGTTGCAGTGTTTGTGAATCTTTTCGTTAAAATTTTTTTAACAAAATTTTCACAATAATAATTTCTTAGGGCAATTCGCTTAGGATAAATATACAGAGTGGGTTTTAAATATGAAACGACACACGATTTTAATAAATTTTTATTTGTGAGGGTTTTATGATGTGGACTATGTTATGGTGGCATTAACCCTCAACTGGTATGGTGATTTTGTTAACCTCTTAAGGTATGTTGGGTCAATAGTGACCCGTGAGTAAAAAGCCTGTACGATCTAATAAATTAACAAGACATGTTTGACATTTTGACAATTATTGACCATATTTCAAAATTTTAACAATTATTGACCATTTTTCAAAATTTTAACAATTATTGACCATTTTTGACAATTATTGACCATTTTGACTGTTTTTCAAAATTAGTGACCATTTTTCCAAATTTTTGATAATTTTTGACCATTTTTCAAAATGATGACAATTTTTAACCATTTTTGACAATAATTGTCCATTTTTAACAGTTTTTAACAATAATTGACAATTTTCGATAGTTTTTGACCATTTTTCAAAATTTTAGATCATTTTCAAAATTATTGAAAATTTTGGATAATTATTGACAATTGTTGACAATTATGGACCATTTTTCCAAATTTTTTACCATTTTTGACAATTATTGACCATTCTTGACCATACTTCAAAATTTTTGACAATTTTTCAAAAACTTCAACAATTTTTGACAATTATCCACTATTTTTCAAAATTTTGACAATTTTTAACAATAATTGTCCATTTTTGATAGTTTTTGACAATTACTGGCCATTTTTGACAATGTTTCAAATTTTTGGCAATTATTGGCCATTTTGGATAGATTTTGACAATTATCGACGATTTTTCAAAATTTTAGTAAATTTTTGACAATTATTGACCAATTTTGACGATAATTGTCCATTTTTAACAATTATTGACAATTTTTGAAAATTTTTGACCATTTTTCAATAATTTTTAAAAAAAATCGACAATTGACCATTTTTGACATTTTTTGACACTTTTTAAAAATTTTTGGCAATTATTGACAATTTTTGACAATTATTGACAATTTTTAATTATTTTTGACAATTATTGACCATTTTTGACAGTTTTTGACAAAAATTGTCCATTTTTAACAATTTTTGACAATTATCAACTATTTTTCAAAATTTTGACAATTTTTAACAATAATTGATAATTTTTGACAATTACTGGCCATTTTTGACAATGTTTCAAATTTTTGGCAATTATTGGCCATTTTTAATAGATTTTGACAATTATCGACGATTTTTCAAAATTTTAGTAAATTTTTGACAATTATTGACCAATTTTGACGATAATTGTCCATTTTTGACAAGTTTTGACCATTTTTGATAGTTTTTAACAATTTTTGACAATTTTTGAAAATTTTTGACCATTTTTCAATTTTTTTTTTAAAAATTCGACAATTGACCATTTTTGACATTTTTTGACACTTTTTAAAAATTTTTGACAATTATTGACAATTTTTAATTATTTTTGACAATTATTGACCATTTTTGACAGTTTTTGACAAAAATTGTCCATTTTTAACAATTTTTGACAATTATTGACCATATTTCAAAATTTTTGACAATTTTCATATAATTTTATTTGATTTTTAATCTGATAAATTGTTAATTAATGAATCTCTTAGGTTTATTATCAGAATATGAAAAGCATGTACTTTTTAAATTAATACAAAAAAAATCGATTTTTTCGTAGAAATAGATTTATTTTTTATTAAAATCGATTTTTGATAAATCGATTAATTTTGAATAAAGAAAAATCGATTCTTTTCCAATAATCTCACATCCCTAATAGTATGCTACAAACTAGGAGAATTCGTAGCGGGCCAGTGCCGTCCGCCAATTGCAACATTTCTTAAATTATCATACTAAATTTCGTTGGGTCAAAATTGACCCACCATACCAGTTGAGGGTTAACATTTTTCTCTGAAGATTAATTTTTAGTTGTTGCAGTTTTTGTGAATATTTTCGTTACATTTTTTCAACAAATCACTCACAGTAATAATCTCTTAGGGCAATTCGGTTAGGATAAATATACAGGGTGGGTTTTGAATATGAAACAACAACGATTTTAACAGATTTTCATTTGTGGGAGTTTTATGTTGTGGACTATGTTATGGTGGTATTAACATTTTTCTATAAAGATTAATTCTTATTTGTTGCAGTTTTTGTGAATCTTTTCGTTGAAATTTTTTTAACAAATTACTCATGTTAATAATTTCTTGGGGCAATTCGGTTAGGATAAATATACAGAGTGAGTTTGAAATATGAAAAGACGCACGATTTTAATAAATTTTCATTTGTGAGGGTTTTATGATGTGGACTATGTTATGGTGGTATTAACATTTTTCTCCAAAGATTAATTTTTAGTTGTTGCAGTTTTTGTTAATATTTTCGTTAGGATTTTTTCAACAAATTACTCACAATAATAATTTCTTAGGGCAATTCGGTTAGGATAAAGAGAGATGTATGAAAATTTTATAGACATACATAAAAAAAAGTACAGTATGGTCCAAATGAAAGGAGTAAATTCATTATTTGGTAAACCTGTGAATTTAGGAGAAAATCCTGAAACCCGCAGATTTTTATTTTTGAATGGGTGATTCGTCAGTTCACTTTTTATTGTTGAGCGTGATAACGTCATCAATGAAATTTTTAAATAGAAAAGTGGGTCTTGCAATATCACAATTGAAAGGTCTTTTAAATACCTATTCTTCACTTTTCAAGGAAATCGGGAGTAGTTGAATCAGGGGACCTTGGTGGGTCAGTTGCTCCTCTTCGACCTATTCGCTTCGACCTAACGCTACTTGCCGAGAAGTGGTATCTTCAAAGGCTAGCACATCTTCTAGTTTCTTATTTTCAGATATTTCTTTTCTACTACCTACCTTTAGGGGAGTCTTTTACACGACCTGGTTCTGTATATTTTTTCTCAAGTTTGCTTACTGTGGAATGTGTAATTGATTCTCGTTTGGGATATTTATTATTAAACAACCTACATACTTCTTTCCGTTTCAGTCAGCTTCTTGATAAGGTAACCATCAAAAAGGATAAATCCTTTAGTGAACACCACAAAAATTGAACGTCTGATGGTGACCATATTGTTGGACCATATTTTATTGAGGGAAACTTAAATGGTGAGTCTCATCTACAATTACTCAGAGAAGCTATTGATCCCGAAATAACACGAATACTAGAAAATGATGATACCATGTCAGAAGCTTTGCTAGACTTTCAGCAACCTGATTTAACCCCCATAGACTTTTTTATGGGGATATCTGAAAATCAAAATTTATGCATCATACATTTTTTTAATCCTCTTGTAGAGGAGAATCCATTAATGCAATAATGTATAGGGTGTTCCTTTTAAAAAATTGGGAATGGTGACCATATGGGGGAGGGGGTTAAAGTTATAACGTCTACATATGAGCAAAAAGACGTCCCTCTTTATATGATTTTTGACGTGTTTTTTAAATGTTTTCATGAAAGTGACGCCTTTAGAATAATGCTCTGTATAAACCGCGCATCAATAGTTTCATTGAAAACGAATATCGTTTTTTCTAGAAACCTACACGCAGTAAATGGAATTAAAGAGGAGTCGTTGTCAGCCTTTGTCTTTCTAGAAAACTAGAGAGGAAAAATCATGCTTTATTCGTAGCTTCGAGTTTCCCAAAGGACAAAGTTTTTTACTGCAGTTCTAAAAGTTAGCAGCACTGTGACTACACCAAAAAATGAGAATCGTGACAAAGGGATTGAGACGAAATGAGACGGAATCCGGAGATTCAGTAAGGCGTCAAGTTTTGCAATTACGAGAATGAATTACAAAAAGAGCCGAAAATAAATCAGACTTTATTTAAAATTAAGGTGTCCTTTGTGGTGAAACTTTTCCATCATCATTTACATTCACTGTTTACCTGTCACTAATTAAACGGTTCGTTTATTGCACGTTTTTTTAAAGGCTTTGTTCATTAAAACTGAAGCTTTTTTATCCACTCTGTAAAAAGAGGCTTTCAGCTACGAAAAATTGGACATTTTCAAACAAAGAAAGAGTCTAGACCAACATTTTTAAGTAGTAACAATACACGTTAACGTTGGATATTTAAAAAAACGTAGGGAAACTTTTAGCGGTCACAATTTGCCTGAAAACTCACTTTTATTTAAATGTTGGTATTAAAGTCATTTTCACAATCTAAGGAGTTGATTTAGGATTCAATCTTATTCACTAGATTGATATCGTACACTGTGAATATGAAACGACTCAAAAATATAAAAATTAAATTAGAAACTTCTCAATTTTGGGTGGAAAAACTTATTTTTGATTCGTATTCTTATTGAGGTAAACTTTGTTTAAATATCCAATATATTGAATTTAATGTTTGGACCCTTACTTTGTGGAATCTACTCATAATAATGTTATAAATGAAACTGTTTCTGATTAATTCCACTATTTAATGAAAGGATATTGATAATTATTTCGATATTGACGATGACATGTTTATAACAAAAGTAGCCTCCAGAAAATCTTGGAAATTATTTTTAATTTTATACGTCTACCGCTAGATGGCGTAATAGAATCAAAATAAATTAAAAAACCAAATTTCACAAGATTAGCTTAATTCAGGAAAGCACATTTTTTGAATGATGTAAACTTCCTCAAAAAACGGTTAACTTATATTCAAGTTACGTGTCACCAAACTCACTTTTAAAGTGAACTGAAACGATCATCAAAAAATCATTGAATCGTAAAAATAAAAATCGCGCAATCTTTATCAGATTTGCTTTTAACTAGAGCTGGAAAGAGCAGGATTATTATTTACTGATACGGACTTCATTCCTATTTTAGTAAAATTAATCATTTTGAAACGTATACGGCACAATTACCATGAAAAATTAATTAATCTCCACCGACAGAATTCATTAGAAAAAAGTAATTAACACTGTCGTGATCACATGTTTTCCTAATGTATTTTTGATTCGGCTTTTTCACAAGTTTCGTGTTAGTTCAACCTTTTTGCCTTTTTTCCAATTTGTCGCACAGTATTGTTTGTTTTTCGTTGTGATACTTATGAGGTTTCTGCTTTAATATTAAAATTTTCACAGCAAAAATTATTCGGCACAGTAATAACTGTGAGCTATTTTTCTGAAACTAACAAATTTAATAAATATGATAGATATTCAAGGAAATTTTAATAATTTTTGTTAATGTCAGGGGTGGTATCTACCACCGACCCTTAAGGTTATGTCCTAGTGATTTTTTTTCCCAGTAGACTAGTTTTTTGAGAATACTCTTCCTGAAATTTCAATTCAACCCTTTTCATGACACTATTTGAAGGTGAACAAATAATTTATTTTTATCAAAAAACTGACTGTGGCAGTCGTTTTCTCGTATCAAAAAACCCGGTTTCGAATTTTGAGCCATTTTTATGTCACAAAAATTTTTTTTGTAGGAAATTCTGAACAAAGGGAAATATTTCGCGATTTAAATGGCTTTTTGCTAACTCCCTTAAAGCTTGGAGATATCAACTCAAAATCCACTTGCATATGTAAACTTTTCCCCTGAATCGATTGGTGAAGACTAGAACGTTCTATCTTTTCAATTAGTCGAGTTATGGAGTACCTTTTGGTTTCAGAAAGTGGATTTTCGATTGTTTTCACTACTTTTCCATTTATTGTTATTTAAATGGAAGCCCTTCAAGGTATGCTTTTGTAAATTTTTTTCCAAGTAGACTAGTCTTTTGAAAATACTCTCCTGAAATTTCAATTCAAAATTCATAGTTTTCTGGTATTTACAAGACTTTTTATGTTAAAAATGCGTTTTTTAAAAATGCGAAATAATGCTTTTATCAAAAAACAGACCCAGTCTGTTTTTTTTTATCCCAAAAAACCCCTTATTACGAATTTTCAGCATTTTTCATGTCGAAAAATTTTTTTTGGAATTTCATGACTCTATTTGAAGGCGAAATAATGATTTTATCAAAAAACAGATTGTGTCAGTAGATTTTTCGGCTCAAAAAACCCCTCTCTACGAATTTTTAGCATTTTTTATTTTTTTTTGTCGAAAATTTAGAACAACATTTAGAACAAAAATTGCTTTTTTCTAACTCCCTTAATCCTTGGAAATATTGACTAAAAATCCACTTCAAAATGTAAAATTGTCCCCTCTATCGATTGGTGAAGACTAGAACGTTCTATCTTTCCTATTAGTCGAGTTATGAGTATTTTTTTTTTGAAAAGCGGATTTTCGAAAATTTCATGACTCTGTTTGAAGGCGAAATAATGATTTTATCACAAAACTGATTGTGCCAGTCGATTTTTAGGCCCCAAAAAACCCTTAAAGAATTTTCAGCATTTTTTTTTGTCGAAAATTTAGAACAAAGGGGTAGGTATGGAAATATTTTGCGATACAAATTGCTTATTTCTAACTTCCTTAATCCTTAGAAATATGAACTCAAAATTCACTCAAATATGTAAAATTGTCCCCTCTATCGATTGGTGGAGACTAGAACGTTCTATCTTTCCTATTTGTCGAGTTATGAGGATTTTTTGTTTTGAAAAGTGGATTTTCGAAAATTTCATGACTCTATTTGAAGGCGAAATAATGATTTTATCACAAAACTGATTGTGCCAGTCGATTTTACGGCCCAAAAAACCCTTCTTCACGGATTTTTAGCAATTTTTATTTTTTTTTTTTTTGTCGAAAATTTAGAACAAAGGGGGTAGGTATGGAAATATATATATAGTATGGAAATATTTTGCGATACAAATTGCTTATTTCTAACTTCCTTAATCCTTGGAAATATGAACTCAAAATTCACTCAAATATGTAAAATCTTCCCCTCTATCGATTGGTGAAGACTAGAACGTTCTATCTTTCCTATTAGTCGAGTTATGAGTATTTTTTGTTTTGAAAAGTGGATTTTCGAAAATTTCATGACTCTATTTGAAGGCGAAATAATGATTTTATCACAAAACTGATTGTGCCAGTCGATTTTTCGGCCCAAAAAACCCCTCTTAACGAATTTTCAGCATTTTTTATTTTTTTTGTCGAAAATTTAGAACAAAGGGGTAGGTATGGAAATATTTTGCGATACAAATTGCTTATTTCTAACTTCCTTAATCCTTGGAAATATGGACTCAAAATTCACTAAATTATGTAAAATTCTTCCCTCTATCGATTGGTGAAGACTAGAACGTTCTATCTTTCCTATTAGTCGAGCTATGAGTATTTTTTGTTTTGAAAAGTGGATTTTCGAAAATTTCATGACTCTATTTGAAGGCGACGATTTCTCGTACCAAAAAACCCTTTATGGAAAATTTTTAGCATTTTCCATGTAACAATAAAATATTATCATACCCGTCGTAACATCTGAATGAAACGTCAGATTCGAATAATTTAAAGAGGAATTTAGATGTACATAATCAACCTCGAATACGAAACTATTTAGTTGAATAAGCATCGTCACCATCTTTCAATTCTTTGTGACTCAACAATCGTATACATATCGTATAAAATTTTCTGTCCAATCGTTAACATTCAACAAATCGAAACTTTTTTTATTGAAATATTTCCCAAACTACCCTTGTAGTCTACTTAATATAAATTTAACCCCGTTCCCAAGTTTTTTTTCTTGCCTATTCTGTGCTTTATGGCTAAAATTTTTGTGAATATTTTTGATTAATATCCTTCAATTTAAAGGCTTCCCCTGCCGGTTATATACGGCAATAACTCAGTGCTGCATAAAGTGAAAAAATGTCGTTTTAGGGTATATTGGTTTTTCTGCTATTAAATTGTAGCACGTAAAAAATTACCTTTACGGTTATCTGAGACTTGATATTTCATATGGCACATCTTGTTAAGGCACTTGGAGGATAAAAAATTCCTATATTATATTTCGTATATTATTGGCTGTCGTGTCAACAAAAATGCGTAATGGATTTCTCAAGGTTAAATTTTGGATGATAATGAATCACTGATTTTAATTGACTATGATTTTTGACATTAAATAATCTTTACCAGATTCCTATTGCATAGGAGCACCAGAAAGGGTCGATAGCCATAAAGCGGCAATAAACCATTGGCGTTACATTTTTCGGTAAAGACCTGGATGCTTTATTTAATAGTGCAAAAGTTAGGCAAGTATCATATTATTTATCCTAATAGAAAATTATTTAACATTATAAAATATACTGTAAGACCCATCTCTACTCGGCAAAACCCTGACTGCACAAAAAATATGTTTAACGCTTAAACTAAAAAAAAAATTTGTTGAAAAATTAATTTCAACTTTCGTTTCGAATTATAAAAAAGCCATTCAAAAACCACACATGTTGGAGAAAAAAATTTCTTGATACGATCATTATAAACCGAGAAAACGAAAGACAAAGTTCGCTATGCACTAACAGGAATTTTAAATTCGTGATTGAATCGTTAGATTATCGAACCCTACCATGACGAGTAATCGCACTATAGCTTTTAGCGCGCGATGGAACAATTGCCCCTTTTCTACACATGCAGTGGTACAACGAAAATAAACAAATTAATTTACAGATTGGATTAAATAACCTTCAAGTTGTTCTCAGTCTGTTAGTTTATCGGCCAATCTAGGACTTACTTCTTTTTGTATATAATGCTGTCGCTAAGTCTGAATGGGATGGGAAAATGATCAGAGGTCATGATCCACGCTTCTTATGAAGAAATGAATTTTTTAATACTGTTGCGAGGTCACCAACTCAAAGCCGGCCCTGTCCATCGATTGTAAATTTTGGTGGCTACGCTGGGATTCTCCGCCAACGTGTTTTCTCGAACATTCGAGTACAACGGTTTTGTTTTTGCATAGCGCGATCGCGTGACGTTCTAGAACTTTCCAGAACTGATGCGCACTATATATACGCGGGTTATGGAGTGCGTAAACAGTTAGTTAGTACAGTACAGTTAGTTAGTTCGGAAGAATTAGTTAATTAAATAGTGCAGATAAATAGGGTAATATTCAAGTGGTGAAAATAAATTAGAACTAATATACCGAATGTAAATAAATGAGTAGACTGAGTTAATAATGGTCAAAACCAATCAAAAATCGTCAAAAATGGTCAAAAATTGTTAAAATTTTGAAAAATAGTCAATAATTGTCAAAACCAATCAAAAATCGTCAAAAAATGTCAAAAAATGGGCAAAAATTGTTAAAATTTTGAAAAATGGTCAAAAATAGTTAAATATTTAAAAAAATGGTTAATGAATTTCAAATTTTTTGGCAAATTGTCAGAAATGGTCAATAATTATTAAAATTTTGAAAAATGGTTGATAATTGTCAAAACCAATCAAACATCGTCAAAAATGGTCAAAAATTGTTAAATATTTATAAAAATGGTCAACGATTGTCAAAAATGGTCAATAATTGTTAAAATTTTGAAAAATGGTCAATAATAGTCAAAACCAATCAAAAATCGTTAAAAATGGTGAAAAATTGTTAAATATTTAAAAAAATGGTCAATGATTGCCAAAATTTTTTAAAAATTGTCAATAATTGTTAAAATTTTGAAAAATGGTTAATAATTGTCAAAACCAATCAAAAATCGTCAAAAATGGTCAAAAATTGTTAAAATTTTGAAAAATAGTCAATAATTGTCAAAACCAATCAAAAATCGTCAAACAATGTCAAAAATGGGCAAAAATTGTTAAAATTTTGAAAAATAGTCAATAATTGTCAAAACCAATCAAAAATCGTCAAAAAATGTCAAAAATGGTCAAAAATTGTTAAATATTTAAAATAATGGTTAATGAATGTCAAATTTTTTGAAAAATTGTCAATAATTATTAAGATCAAAAATGGTAAAAAATTGTTAAATATTTATAAAAATGGTCAACGATTGTCAAAAATGGTCAATAATTGTTAAAATTTTGAAAAATGATCAATAATTGTCAAAACCAAGCAAAAATCGTCAAAAAATCTCCAAAATGGGCAAAAATTGTTAAAATTTTGAAAAATAGTCAATAATTGTCAAAACCAATCAAAAATCGTCAAAAAATGTCAAAAATGGTCAAAAATTGTTAAATATTTAAAAAAATGGTTAATGAATGTCAAATTTTTTGAAAAATTGTCAATAATTATTAAGATTTTGAAAAATGATTGATAATTGTCAAAACCAATCAAACATCGTCAAAAATGGTAAAAAATTGTTAAATATTTATAAAAATGGTCAACGATTGTCAAAAATGGTCAATAATTGTTAAAATTTTGAAAAATGATCAATAATTGTCAAAACGAAGCAAAAATCGTCAAAAAATGTCAAAAATGGGCAAAAATTGTTAAAATTTTGAAAAATAGTCAATAATTGTCAAAACCAATCAAAAATCGTCAAAAAATGTCAAAAATGGGCAAAAATTGTTAAAATTTTGAAAAATGATCAAAAATTGTTAAATATTTTAAAAAATGGTTAATGAATGTCAAATTTTTTGAAAAATTGTCAAAAATGGTCAATAATTATTAAAATTTTGAAAAATGGTTGATAATTGTCAAAACCAATCAAACATCGTCAAAAATGGTCAAAAATTGTTAATTATTTATAAAAATGGTCAACGATTGTCAAAAATGGTCAAAACTTGTTAAAATTTTGAAAAATGGTCAATAATAGTCAAAACCAATCAAAAATCGTCAAAAATGGTAAAAAATTGTTAAATATTTAAAAAAATGGTCAATGATTGTCAAAATTTTTTAAAAATTGTCAATAATTGTTAAAATTTTGAAAAATGGTTAATAATTGTCAAAACCAATCAAAAATCGTCAAAAATTGTTAAAATTTTGAAAAATAGTCAATAATTGTCAAAACCAATCAAAAATCGCCAAAAAATGTCAAAAATGGGCAAAAATTGTTAAAATTTTGAAAAATGATCAAAAATTGTTAAATATTTTAAAAAATGCTTAATGAATGTCAAATTTTTTGAAAAATTGTCAAAAATGGTCAATAATTATTAAAATTTTGAAAAATGGTTGATAATTGTCAAAACCAATCAAACATCGTCAAAAATGGTCAAAAATTGTTAAATATTTATAAAAATGGTCAACGATTGTCAAAAATGGTAAAAAATTGTTAAAATTTTGAAAAATGATCAATAATTGTCAAAACCAAGCAAAAATCGTCAAAAAATGTCAAAAATGGGCAAAAATTGTTAAAATTTTGAAAAATAGTCAATAATTGTCAAAACCAATCAAAAATCGTCAAAAAATGTCAAAAATGGGCAAAAATTGTTAAAATTTTGAAAAATGATCAAAAATTGTTAAATATTTTAAAAAATGGTTAATGAATGTCAAATTTTTTGAAAAATTGTCAAAAATGGTCAATAATTATTAAAATTTTGAAAAATGGTTGATAATTGTCAAAACCAATCAAACATCGTCAAAAATGGTCAAAAATTGTTAAATATTTATAAAAATGGTCAACGATTGTCAAAAATGGTCAAAAATTGTTAAAATTTTGAAAAATGATCAATAATTGTCAAAACCAAGCAAAAATCGTCAAAAAATGTCAAAAATGGGCAAAAATTGTTAAAATTTTGAAAAATAGTCAATAATTGTCAAAACCAAGCAAAAATCGTCAAAAAATGTCAAAAAAGGGCAAAAATTGTTAAAATTTTGAAAAATGGTCAAAAATCGTTAAATATTTAAAAAATTGAGAAAGATTGAGTATTGTGTGTATATAAATTAAGTTTAATACAGTGTATGTGTTTCTTTAAATAAATAGTAATTAGCCATAGCGTGTATAATTTTATCCCACAAGTAAAAACTGTTTAAATAAATAATAAAAACATTACAATACTATTATTGCAAGTTTAAAATAAGTAAATTTACCTTTAATGACTCAACTTTCCAAGCTTCATTAATACCTAGAGAGAATGTCGTTAGTTTAGTCCCCGTATTAAGTTTTTTTTACGTTTACACGCAGAATAAACCTTAATAATAATCCTTAGTAAGGGGGTCTCTCTCGGAAGACAGTTAGTTAGTTCGGAAGAATTAGTGAATTAAATAGTGCAGATAAATAGGGTAATATTCAAGTGGTGAAAATAAATTAGAACTAATATACCGAATGTAAATAAATGAGTAGACTGAGTTAATAATTGTCAAAACCAATCAAAAATCGTCAAAAATGGTCAAAAATTGTTAAAATTTTGAAAAATAGTCAATAATTGTCAAAACCAATCAAAAATCGTCAAAAAATGTCAAAAATGGGCAAAAATTGTTAAAATTTTGAAAAATGGTCAAAAATTGTTAAATATTTAAAAAAATGGTTAATGAATGTCAAATTTTTTGAAAAATTGTCAAAAATGGTCAATAATTATTAAAATTTTGAAAAATGGTTGATAATTGTCAAAACCAATCAAACATCGTCAAAAATGGTCAAAATTTGTTATTATTTATAAAAATGGTCAACGATTGTCAAAAATGGTCAAAAATTGTTAAAATTTTGAAAAATGATCAATAATTGTCAAAACCAAGCAAAAATCGTCAAAAAATGTCAAAAATGGGCAAAAATTGTTAAAATTTTGAAAAATGGTCAAAAATTGTTAAATATTTAAAAAATTGAGTATAGTGTGTACATAAATTAAGTTTAATACAGTGTATGTGTTTCTTTAAATAAATAGTATTTAGCCATAGCGTGTATAATTTTATCCCACAATTAAAAACTGTTTAAATAAATAATAAAAACGTTACAATACTATTATTGCAAGTTTAAAATAAGTAAATTTACCTCTTATGACTCAACTTTCCAAGCTTCATTAATACCTAGAGAGAATGTCGTTAGTTTAGTCCCCGTATTAAGTTTTTTTTTACGTTTACACGCAGAATAAACCTTAATAATAATCCTTAGTAAGGGGGTCTCTCTCGGAAGACATCGGTTTTTCAAATTTATTACGGAGCTCAAAAAGCAGGTACAAAAAGTCGCACAGTTTCCCAAAAAAAGTTAACGAGTACGGCTTAACGGAGATGAGTAGACGGCAGAAAAGCGACAATGGGACAAGAACCAGCGTAACTAAGCCTCTGGACTTCATGCTTCGCCCCTACTTAATCCTTGGATTTATACTCTCAGGTTATCTCAGTCGTATATCTCTTTAAGGGAGGAGGACCGCGGTCTGTTCAGGCATACTAATAGTAAACCTACAGATTGTACTGATAAATAGATACCGCAACCAATGCCTGGTATTTATGAGAAGATTTCACAACCGAGAACAACGCGACTTACCCTTCGAATTTGAAAGGATGATAGTTGCCTAAAATATGTTTCAATGGAATTCCGATAGATTTAAAGTTTATACGTGGGATAGAACAATCCTTGTTTAAGGTTCGTTAAGAGGATCCGGAAACTTCATTAAAGTAAGGGAAATCACTTTCTATTTTACGAGGGATAGCTAGGATTAACATTAAAAAACAGGACAAGAGATATTTTGCAGTTTGGGATCTATATAAAGGAGATATATTTTATTTTAAATCAATGAACATGTAACGTGTCAAAATGTTGCTACTTTTTAGAATTTTCTTGCCTAATTTCATGCTAAATACTAGGAAAACTGCGTTTTATAATATTTTGTCCACGAAACTGTACTATAATCGCTTTCATCTTAATTATCCCTAAAAAGCATAAATTATCCTGTGTACACAACAGTCTTGCAAATCATGACAAAATCATTCGCCATTATGCTCTCGACATTTTGCGGTAAAGATATTCACTAAAGATACAGGGTGCTGCTAAATTCGAGCCACAAAATAACACTCGTTGAGTGAGGAATTTTGATAAAGAATAGAGTTCCTAAAGGAATTTGTTGGTGAGATAGTGGGTGGTAAAAATTTTAAATGAATATTTGCCATGAATAATAATACTTTATAGTGTCTTTTTGAGTAATGTTTCTGAAAAACATTCTATCAACATAAAAAGTCGTGTAAAAAACCACGAAACTGTTAACATTGTGCTGAAATTTGAGCAGAACACTCTTAAATGTCCAATCTATTAGGAAAAAGATGTTTGAAGCTTCCTTCTTATTGCACGACATAGGACTTTTCGGAAGGCTAGTGAACTCGTGAAAAGTGGTGGGAAAAATGGTTAATAATTGCCAAATATGTTAAAAATTTTGAAAAATTGTCAAAAATTTTGAAATATAATCAAAAATTCTCACAAATTCGGGAAAATGGTCAATAATTGTCAGAAATTGTCAAAATATTGAAAAAATGGTTAATAATTGCCAAATATTTTCAAAAATTTGGAAAGATGATCAATAATTTTCAAAAACTGTCAAAAATGGTCAATAAATGTCAACGAAGGTCAATAATTGTCAAAACCAAACAAAAATCGTCAAAAAATGTCAAAAATTGTTAAATACTTAAAAAAATGATCAATGATTGTCAAAATTTTTGAAAAATTGTCAAAAATGGTCAATAATTGTTAAAATATTGAATAATGGTTAAAAATTGTCAACATTTTGAGAAAATGGTCAATAATTATGAAAAACTGTCAAAAATTGTTTAAAATGGTCAATAATTGTCAGAACCTGTCAATGGTCAAAATTATTGAATATTTTGAGAAATGGTCAAAAATTGTTGAATATTTTAAGAAATGGTCAAAAATAGTCAATAATTGTTAAAATTTTGAAAAATGGTCAAAAATTGTTAAATATTTTGAACAATGTACAATAATTGTCACAATTTTTGAAAAATTGTCAAAAATGGTCAATAATTCTCAGAAACTGTAAAAAATGGTCAATAATTGTTAAATTTTTGAAAAATGGTCAAAAATTGTCAAAATTTTGAAAATATGGTCAATAATTATAAAAAAACTGTCAAAAATAGTCAATAATTGTCAAAATTTCTGAAAAATTTCCGAAAATGGTCTAAATTGTCAAAAATGGTCAATAATTGTTGAAATTTTGAAAAATGGTCTAAAAAATTTTGAAGAAATGGTTAATAATTGCCAAATATGTTAACATTTTTGAAAAATGGTCAATAATTATGAAAAACTGTCAAAAATTGTCAAAAATGGTCAATAATTGTCAGAACCTGTCAATGGTCAAAATTATTGAATATTTTGAGAAATGGTCAAAAATTGTTGAATATTTTAAGAAATGGTCAAAAATAGTCAATAATTGTTGAAATTTTGAAAAATGGTCTAAAACTGTTAAATATTTTGAAGAATATGCAATAATTGTCAAAATTTTTGAAAAATTGTAAAAAATGGTCAATAATTCTCAGAAACAGTAAAAAATGGTCAATAATTGTTAAAATTTTGAAAAATGGTCAAAAATTGTCAAAATTTTGAAAATATGGTCAATAATTATAAAAAACTGTCAAAAATAGTCAATAATTGTCAACATTTTTGAAAAATTTCCGAAAATGGTCAAAAATTGTCAAAAATGGTCAATAATTGTTAAAATTTTGAAAAATGGTCTAAAAAATTTTGAAGAAATGGTTAATAATTGCCAAATATGTTAAAATTTTTGAAAAATTGTCTAAAAATTTTTAAATATGGTAAAAAATTGTGAAAAATTCGGAAAAATGATCAAAAACTATCAAAATTTTGAAAAAATGGTTAATAATTGCCAAATATTTTCAAAAATTGTCAAAAACTGTCAAAAACTGTCAAAAATGGTCAATAATTGTCAAAAATTTTGAAAGAAGTTTAAAATTTTGGAAAAATTGTCAAAATGGTCAATAATTGTCAAAGGCGGTCAATAATTGTCAAAACCGATCAAAATTCATCAAAAATTGTCAAAAATGGTCCAAAATGATAAATAATTAGAATTATTACAGTTTCCTGTAGAATTGTCGTATTTAGTAAAGCGTGTTACCAACAGACATCAAAGAATATATATTATTCTAACGCTTTACAAAAAAGTTTAGAAAAATATTTTTCAAAAACTGTGACCGTTCAACGAAGAAGGAACAACTACTTCCCGGGCTACATGTCCCGACAGACAATTACACTTCTAAGTCAAACGGGGTTGGTAAATCTACAAGATTTAAACCAACCTTCTTCGTTGAACGGTCACTGTTTTTGAAAAATATTTTTCTAAACTTTTTTGTAAAGCGTTAGAATAATATATTCTTTGATATCTGTGGATAAATGATTGTTAAAATTTTGGAGAATGGTCAAAAATTGTCAAAATTTTGAAAAAATGGTCAATAATTTCCAAATATGTTAAAATTTTTGAAAAATTGTCAAAAATGGTCAATAATTGTCAAAGACGGTCAATAATTGTCAAAAACTGTCAAAAATGGTCAATAATTGTTAAAAATTTTCAAAAATTGTCAAAAATTTTCAAATATGGTCAAAAATTGTCAAGAATTTGGAAAAATCGTCAAAAATTATCAAAAACTGTCAAATTTTTTGAAAAATGGTCAAATTTTTCGAAAAATTGTCAATAATGGTCAAAAATTGTCAAAATTTTGAAAAAATGGTGAATAATTATAAAAAACTGTCAAAAATGGTCAATAATTATTAAAAATTGTCAAAATTTTTGAAAAATTGTTAAAATTTTTGAAAAATGTTCAAAATTTTTGAAAAATTGTCAAAAATGGTCAATAATTGTCAGAACCTGTCAAAAATGCTCAAAAATTGTCATAATGGTCTAAAATGGTCAAATTTATTAAAAAATTGTCAAAAATGATCAATAATTGTCAAAAATGGTCAATGGTTATTAAAATTTGAAAAAATTGTCAAAATTTTGAAAAAATGGTCAATAATTGCCAAATATGTTAAAATTTTTGAAAAATTGTCAAAAATGGTCAATAATTGTTAAAATTTGGAAAAATTGGTCAATAATTGTCCAAAATGGTCAATAATTATTAAAATTTGAAAAAATTGTCAAAATTTTGAAAAAATGGTCAATAATTGCCAAATATGTTAAAATTTTTGAAAAATTGTCAAAAATGGTCAATAATTGTTAAAATTTGGAAAAATGGTCTAAAATGGTCAAATTTTTTGAAAAATTGTCAAAAATGATCAATAATTGTCAAAACTGTCAAAATTGGTCAATAATTGTCAAAAATGGTAAATAATTATTAAAATTTGAAAAAATTGTCCAAATTTTGAAAAAATGGTCAAAATTTTGAAAAAATGGTCAATAATTGCCAAATATGTTAAATTTTTTGAAAAAATTGTCAAAAATGGTCAATAATTGTCAAAATTCGTCAAAAACTGTCAAAAATTGTCAAAATTTTGAAAAAGTGGTGAAGAATTCACCAAAAATGGTCATTCCATTGTGCATAAAAAGACAAGCTTCTGTCAGCGGTCCGACGACCGCTCACCTTTTTTTTTATTATCAAAGTATGGATAGTGAAAACCTTCGAGAAAACGCAAACTCTAAAACAAAAATTATTTATAAATCAAACAATAAGATAGTTACAACGTTGTTACTATTACCAATCGATTTAAAATGAAATTTTACCTATAGGAATGGTTTTTTGAAACATTATTTCCAGAGATTGAGGGAAAATCGAAGAGTATCTCAAAATTGCGAAATATCCTCCTTGATCACTGAAAACTTAAGAAAAGGGATCTTTCTGCAATTGGTGGACTCATTTTTCTGATAGATTTTGAATTTTATCTCAAAATATTGGTATCAAAAAACTCTTCAACTCAGCCAGAATATGTATTGCGTCTAATAGTCAAGCTGCTTTAAAGACTGGAATCCAAAACAGTCTGGAACTGTGAACAATCTCTTAAGAAATAAATGGAATGCTATAAAGTAACTCCAGTGCTAGTAGTTTATGTGTGGCAGGCTGGGGCGATCCAAAGGCAAGCGTGCCACTAGGACAGCCTCAACAGCTGCACTAAAAGTCCTGCTGAACCTGCCGCCACTTCATGTAAAGAGTTGGAAATCGACCCCATAATGGGAATGACATAGGACAAGACGATTCCCAAGAATAGCTTCGGGAAAAGCTTCAAAACAGTGATAACATAAGAAATGGCCTTCTACACAGATGGCTCAAAAGCCGAGGAAGGTGTAGCAGTAGGAATATATAAAGCCAAGCCAAAGACAAGAGTCTTCACTGTGCTTAGGCATACATGTGACGATATTCCATACAGCAATACAGCACTGTGCAGGAGAGCTATTAAGGCAAGAGTTTGACGAAAATACCATTGCCATATACTCCTACAGCCATGCGGTTATAAAAGCAATCAGTTCAATGCAGATGAATTTCAAACTAGTTTGGGATTGCTTGGAGACGCTACAAGAGCTGGGCAGTCAAAATAGATTGTCCTTGGCCTGGGTACCAGGCCACTCAGATCATAAGGGCAATGGAGAGGCAGACTCACGAGAAGAGGCACGATGAGCTCCCATTGGTACAGAACTTTTCTGTAGCATAGCGAAAGCGCTGCAAAAAACAAATAGCAGTACTTGGATAAAAAAAAGCAGTCTCGAGAATAGTGGACAAGGTGCAAAGAACAAAGAACCCTCGTCAAAATTCACTACTATATACTGAGCCAGAATAGGAGAACAATCAGGATCAGGACGGGTCTAGATAATGAATTCTAGTATAACAAGAGGGCATATACAATAGATCTGCAACGGTGGTAGTGAAGAGGCTCTTTGAAGCACATAAGCTCTATATTTATCTTATCTTAATTTAATAGTTTATGTTAAAATATTATCCCTTTCAACAATATACTGGTCACCTTGAATTCGAATTTTTTTTTAAGAGAGATTTTCATGCTAGAGCATCGTCCGTAGATTGTAGCAGCATCCTGTACATGTAAATCCAACGGAAACTATAACAGTGTGTCTTATCTGCGCGTGCCGTGAAAGATATGCCAGGATTACACGTGGGATTATCCTTACATATGGACCGTACCGTCCCATGCTAATTCTTGATATCCCATATCCCGTCTCCCATTTCCTACTACTCTATCTGTTAGGACCGAGACAGCGACGGCAACGCTCGATTTCAATTACGATGTGGCTAACCTTCCGTTAAAGGGTTTCAATTTAAATTTCGAAAGAATGAGAGAGTTATGGGCGTATCATGTTGATGTATGATTTTGTCTGGTTTTATTTTTGTTGGTTTACAGATTTGGTTAGAATAGAGAACGAATTTAATAAAAAAATACGTGCTGTTATGATTTTTTTTCTACAACTTTTTCACAACTAACGATCGAAATCGTACAATTCAATTTAAAAGTTGACGTCATAAATAATTTTAGTCCGTAAGTGGTTTCCACATACATAAGGACAAAGCAAATCTTAAAAACAGGGGCAATTGATAATACTCCCGTTCCCAACTACTGCTTAATCTACTTCTAGACGAGCAAGAAGCGACTCTTATGTCATTTCGATTCAATTGGCGCTTTGAAACAATGGGCAAAATTTAAAGCGGGTTGTTCATTTTAATGTACAATATCTACGCCCTTTTTGCTGGTTCATTTTTCTGTAGTCTTGTCGGAGAAGGATAGTATGCAAGACTTACTAAAATTTTTCTCTTCTTCTCCTTCAACCTTTTCAGGTGTCAGACGAGGATTCCGGTTCCTCTTGTACCCAAGGCTCCCCTCTTTCCTGTCTCTTGCTAAACGTTTCATTTCATCTCCTTTATTTGGTCTATCCACTTTCTTCTCGGTCTACCCCTTCTTCTGTGAATAGAACTTCCAGCTTCAATCGCCTTTCTTGTAATTCTATCTATTTTCATTCTGACAATATGTCCAATTTAACTGATTTCTCTTTAATTTTCTTACCATTGATTCTTGTTTTGTTATTTGTCTTATCTCTTCATTTCTACATTTGTCCCACTTTGTTTTCCCTGCTATCCTTCTTAGGTGCTTCAGCTCAATTGTGTTCATCTTTGCTTCATCCTTCTTTCTCAGTGTCCAGTTTCCACTTACATAATTATTATCGGTATCGTTATTGTATTGTGGATCTTCATTTTCACTTCCATATCAATATCTCTATGTTCCAGTATTGTCTTATTTAGTGTGTAGTACAGTCTCGTTGATTTATTCTCTATATTTGTTATTTCTGCTTCAATCTTCCCATCTTCTGTCAATATAGTTCCCAGATATTCACACGTCGCTGCTCTTTCCAGTGCCTTATGATCATCATTTTAGTTTTATTTGTATTCACTTCCACTTTCATGTTTTCTTCTTCAGTCCATATATTCACTAGCTTCTGCATCTCATTTCTGGTATTTGCTATCAATACCACCTAATCTGCATATAATAGTGAATTCATTTTTACTGGTTTTAGATTTGTGTAGCCAATTATCGTGTTCAACTGCTCAGTTTTGTTTTTTATTCGTTTCGTTATTTGATCCATCATCAATATAAATAAAAGCGGACTTAAGCTATCCCCCTGTTTTATCCCTTTCTCCATTAAAATCTCTGCTGATTTCATTCCTGCTATTTGCACTTTAGCACTTACGTTCTCGTATGTGCTTCTAAAATTTTTGTAAGGCAAAAAATCGAAATATTCAACAACATGAACAACCCAGTTAAATCTAGCGAGTTTCAGTTATACCAGTCGACCAATTTCGGGTAAACAGTCATGTGATAATTCCTTGTTATCCTGTAGGTGGTGTCAAATTACCCAGGACATTTCAATTACAGGAGTAGTAAGTACGTATGGACAGAGAGAGGCGCAGTTGATGGTTGATCTGATTTACGCCTTAGTTGATTGTTGCAGTGATAAGGTGTCTGTTACATGCGTTCAGGATACGGATGGGGTAATCGCATTACCATCAATTGCGGAAGAAATTGCTTGGTAGAGTGACACAAGCTCTTACCATTCACACTAACAGGGGTGAACCATACAAGATCAGCGAGTAGACGCAAGGATTCGAAAAGGAAAATAATACAAAAATCAAATGACACAATGACCATGTGATGCCTTTTGGCATAAAATAAAATAAGAAGTAAATTCATCAATTAAATATACGTAAAAGAATTCAAAACTTAAGCTAGGCTAGATTCAAGGTCATCACGTATGTTTACTATATTTAATTACATAACATTCAAAGATAGATGATAATATGAACTTGATACGAGATATAAATATACAACTAAGAAGCAGACGATATTCATTCTGATTTATTCTGATATAATTAATTAATTGATTCTAGTATAGTACCGTAGGTAATGTTAGTTTAGTTAATTATAATTATTATAATAAGTATGCATGAAGTAGTTGTTTTAATTAAGTCAGATGCGCTTCAGACGGGCTAGGACGACCACCATATAAAGTAGTCTTCCCAACATCACTACAACCATTTTACGCCAAAGAAACAACTATAGGCTGCGACGAGCATTGAATTTGCGTCATCATCAGTGTGATGAAGATGATTCCCGCCAAACATCTCTAAGCCAGATTAGAAGTACGATAGCCAGCAACCCTTGCAGAAGAATGTGCGGAAAAAAATGATCAACATAGCATATCGTTCAGTGGTATAGTGGCCAAAGAATCGGCATCCAACGGCTAGCTTGCCTGACAGACACGGTAAGCCATGAAGACACCATAACATTCGCATTAGAATTCTTGCGGAACCTGGCGCCATTTCATGTGTACATACAAGGTGAAGCCAGATCAGTCACCAATAAATTGACCAGGGGGTGAGGAAAAACCACAATCCCTCCAAATATATGGAGGACCTGAGGTTTGGCTTACGGAGGACCGGTCTAGACAAGGAACTCTAGCATAACATGAGGGCACACACAATATATCTGCAAATGTTGTAGTGGAGAGGATCAAAGAAGCACTCAAACCCCATATCAATCTTAATCTTGAAGTCAAACTGAAGACGACAGTTTTGCAGCATAATATAAGTCATCATCCACTAACTACACAAGTGCGCCATCTTTAGATCAAATTACAATCCAGCATAAGGTGACGGAAATAGTATTTAATTACATTTTTTTAGATTGTACTTCACTTTACATTGATTTCCTTAGTAGTTATTGTTTCTTTTTTCTAAATCAAATATATATATATATATTGATATGAATTTTTAATTGATAGTGTTGATATGTATTTTAATTTATTTGTTGTAATAGGTTTATTTGGGCTCCAATTAATATGAATTTTAATTTAATTTAATTTAATTTCAGTGATATCATACATCACTCACCTTTTATGATAACTCTTCAACTCAGGTTGGGTTTATGGGCCTAATACTCACTTAGTTTCTTTTTTATTGATTTATATTAAAAAAAATTCTTCCATCTGTTTTATTTATTCACTTCACTTTTAACATAAAATATCCTCAGGCCAGTCCTGTGTCCTTGCCCTTGAATAATCGAAACTATCTAACTGTGAACTAGTTTTGCCAACTTTATAGGAAATGTTGTTTAATTTATTTTCTAATGTGCGGCGCATTAATACAAAATTGATAAGTAAGGACGTAAGGAACAATTTAAAACACTTATCTTAATGATCTTTCACTCAAAAACATTCACACTAATGAGATTTCATATCTAACAAATACATGAAATTATGCAACTCTTTTTACATATACCATTAAAACAATAGACAAAATAGAACATCTGTTTCTAACAGATTTCATATACAAAATGCACGATGTTATAATCGTAACGGAGAAAAATAAATATCAAATTTTGGATTTATTCACACACACGTAAGTTTGATGATTTAATTTATAGCTTATGAAATACCTTTTATCTTCTACTACTTCTTTTCTGTGTTTTAGACCGTTCTGGGCCTTGAAGTCCCTCGTATAAGTGGCTTCGATATGGCTTCGGTGTCGGCTTGGGAAAATTTTCAGTTCTGCTTACCTCTTGGAGTTTTCACATATGGTTTATGAGGAATTTAATATTTACGGTGGTTATTTAACATCTGTTTTTAACAGGAACTTGTTACGAAGGTTAGTAACACAAATTTACTGTATAGTTTCACTTTTTAATATTACGTAGCCTAATTTTAAATTAATTTTCTAACATGAAAAAGCTTATACTTTTCAATTCTGTATCTTTCTTAAAACCCGAAGCTTTCTTCCCCGTTTCTAATCAATAGCAGCCTATCTAAATTTTTTTCTTAATCAACAACCACAAAATCCATAATAATAGATATATATATATACTCGATTCTGTAGTTGAAATAATTTTTCGATACTTTCTCAATATATCTAAAATATTTCTAAAACACCTTGACAAAATCCGTTACATGAAGCTTAACCCTTATATATAAGAACTTTTATTTTTGTCTTTTTTTTTCAATATGAACCCGTTAATGGACCGGTCTCTCTCCAGCTAAGTTGACAGGTTTAATTTTCTTTTGGACATATTTTCAATCTTGTTTCTAATAGCATGTCACGGCAATCTTCGATTTGCCGTCCATAAAGAAATGAGAAGACAGAAAGTGTACTACAAGTTCGATAGCTACATACTTGTGGGGGATTATCTTTTTCAACGGAAAAAGTCGATACGGGAGAAGCGGATACGATAAGTTCATATTTTTAGATGAATCTAAGATATTGGTTGATTATTTATTGAATAATAAAGTGCGTAATTTTGATATCATAGAAAATCTTATATGCCACTCTGCAATTGTCGATTTGACAGCAGCAAAAGCTACCTGCAGTTTGTTAAACAATACTGTAGTAATATTAAAAGCAGCAATAGAAGGCACTGTGGGAGGAAAAAACCTTGGGAAAAACCCCAAGTACCTTCCAAGCGGACATTTACTCTATAGGAAAGTGTGCCCAGTTCATGATTGATTAAAGATATAGAAGGCACAGGATTATCATTATGTCGGATAGTCAAGCAGCCATTAAATCAGTGAGTTCTTGTGTAATCAGTTCCAAAATGGTATGGGAATGCCTAGGCAAACTAGGCGAGAACAATATCTTCACCTTACTATGGGTTCCAGGATACACTGGAATAGAAGGAAATTAAATAGCAAATAAACAAGATGGAACACCCTTTTAGAGGCACCTTCAATATAATATAGGAAGAAATAAGCGAAGTCTAAGAGAATAGAGGATCTGACCATGGGAAAGGTCACAATCAAATATACTCCTGGGAAACTACAACCAGATGAGATCAAATGAATACCTAAGCCAGAGTTAAACTGCAGAGTTTTGACAAGTCTCCCGACAGGACAAACACAAACTAGTGGAGCAGGAAGAATGTAGATTCTGTGAAATGGAAGAAGAATGCATAGCAATTCAGAATCCTAGATCACAACAACTAAGAGCCTACAGATAGAAGAAGCATGCGGATATCCTACGATTCATTAAGGAAATGGGTCTAATGGAACTACTAGTTTCTGAGACTTTATTCAGGTGTAATGGGTTAGAATTTATGCTTATTGTTAAATTATAGGTTATGAACTTTAGTATCAATGTATTCAATTATAATTATGAAATATATCGACCAAGCAGTTTGGTTATAAACTGTTATTCGATATAAGTAACAAGTGCTAGATAAGCAGACACGCGCTATATTGGAAGAATATGTAGATTGGCAATTGTTGCTTTTGAGTTCAAATTAAGCAGTTGACGAAGAAAGATGTGTTTTATTTAAAGAACGTCAACCCTAATTAAAAGGAACCTAAACCGAATAATTTAACATTATTAGACAGGAAATAAGTACTTAGAGGAAAGGAGGCACAACAGATCTCAGTGAATGTTACCCAGTTTAATTATACACATACATACATTATTAAAATTACTCTAAGATTCACCAATCGATTCGATTCAATATAGGAAAAAAATTTTTGCATTGCCTATCGAGCATAAATATTTAAATGCGAAATATATTTAATTCGACGAAAACCGCAAATAGACATTTGGGAAAAGCGTCACGAACCAAATTCCGATAACAACTAAAATATTGTCGGAACGTGGCCGTTACCCTCATAACTCATACATATACAGGGATACCGGGAAATATAGATACTTAAGACCTTTCCAAATTGCCTATTCTGATTTTTACGTTTCTTCTGTTTCGATATCTATCGATCATCGCGTTTTGCATTATTTCGTGTTTTTCTTTTTTGGTAGGTGGTCAAAGTTGTTGAATGGAGGTCGATTCTCGATGATATAAAGAATAAGGGAGTTGGCATAAAAGATGCGAAATGAGATATTTCGGTTCGGATGCTGATTTATTTAGTGGGTTAGGCTGTGTGAAAGTGTAAATGTGTATTTATATTTATCGCGATTTTGTAATAAACTTAAATTATTGATTGCTTTGTTTAGTGTTCACAAAAACATGGAAATGTATTCGATTATTTCCCCTATCCCTATCAAATTTGGATTCATAACTTATCATGTGCTTGGAAATTGCTTTGACATTACCAATCAAAACAAAATAATTCGACTATAGTCAGATCTTTTCTTTTTTTCGGCTTTGCCTATTTCTTCCAATATTAGATTGGAGCTGATACCGCAAAAGATTTCCGGCCACCAAAAGGGTGTTTCAGTTCCCCTCTTTGCTATTTCATTTCCTTCTATTCCAGGGTGTCCTGAAATCCACAGTAAGGTGACGATATTGTTCTCGCCTAGTTTGCCTAGGCATTCCAATGCCATTTTGGAACTGATTAAACAAGTACTCAGTGCTTTACCAGCTTGACTATCCGACATGATAAAAATCCTTCGCCTTCTATATCCTTTATCAATATTGAACTGGGCAAACCTTGCTATGGCGTGAATTTTCGCTTGAAAGATACTTAGGGTTTTTTCCAAACTGTCGGATTGTTTGATTTCTGGCCCGTACACTTCTATCCCAGTTCCTTCTATTGCTTTTAAGCCGTCTGTGTAGATACCATTGAATGGCATTCTTTCCAAGTCCAGAAAAGGTATTTGGATCCCATTCCTACTTGTTGCTTAATTCCGTATCGAATTTCTTCAAAAAGTTATTTTTTTCATCATACCATCTTGTGGCATGGCTCAGGTTTTCTGATTTCTAAGAAGCAAGAACGTGGTTTCTTAGTCTGTATCTTGTTCTTTCTTCAAAACTTTCCACCACCATATGTAGTGGTGTGACCTTGAGAATCATTTCCATGGCCGCCGTTGGGCGTGTTCTCATTGCTCCTGTAATGCATATACAGGATAGTCTTTGAATTTTGGAGAGGTTGTCTTTTGTCGTGAATAGGCTAGTTCTACTACTCCACGCAATGAATAAGTGATGATTTTTGGGCTACAACCCCAAATTCTTCCTGTAAGGTTCCTACGCACCATTAGAGCCATTTTTGCTTTGTATTTAATCTCCTTTTCGTTTTTGTTACACAGGAGTTCACTGTCTACAGTCAAACCAAGATATTTGACTTCTTGTCTCCATTCAACCTCACTCCCATCAAGTTTAATGGTTTTGAGGTTGATTTTTTTTCTCAGTTAAGGCTATTAAGTGGGGTTGATGTTAAGCCCCACTTTCCTACTATATACCTTGGAGCTAAATATTCTCCGAAAAAACGATATCCTGCAATGAAGAACTCACCCGTAAATTTTAAATTTTCCAAATAAGTGGTTGTTCATTTTTTGTTAGTAAACATATTTTAATTGGATCTTTTCTATACGACAACGTCCATATTACGACAAACATAGTAAGCGTGCTACTTATTGTCAATACTGAAAGTTTTTAAATGTCAAAATTTTAACCTATCCACTTAAGCCTTATAGTGTAACCACGATAAACTTCAAGAAAGCAATAGATGGTGACACAGAAAGCGTTCAACATTAACTTGTCTTTGAAAATATGATATAAAAAATTCAAACTCAGATTTTATTATAAAAAATTATTTAGTTATTAGAACAATGTAATTTAATCAAGTTCTATGAGATGAAAGTAGATGTAAAAGTAAAATGAAATTCTCGAGAAGCGAAATGGCAAATTGGAGCATAGTGTCTCTAATGAATCTTGAATAAACTAAAATTTTCCTAAATAGCTAATGGTTGTTTGAATAAAAAGTATAGTTTAGTTCCAGACATTCGGCTTCTTACGTTTTTCGTCTTGCAAATATTTTATTTTGCTAATTATAGAGGCCCACTTCATTTTAATTTCCAAACATTCCGTTTTCATGTCGTATTAACCAATCCAAAATAATACATTGGTTTTTATCGATTCTCCTTCCGCTTTAATCGGGGCATTTAAAATGGCGCCCAACGTTGTGCTCAAAAAAAAGTTAAACAGTTATTTGAAGAAAAAATCGAAAGTTTTTATCGTTTTATCCCCCATCTCTATTGTTAGTAACACAGTATCCGGTCCTGTGTATTGCATTAAGTCTTTAAAGCTGTATCCCATTCATATCACATATACTATTTTAAAATATCTAACATACACTATGGGTCATTAACGAAGTCATTTGAAACACTGGTTTTTTTTCGGGTCGAAACGGGACACTCATGTTCGAATGGGTCCAGGGCCCAAACAGTGTTGGACTCATCCCCAAGGGGATGCCCACCAACCAAACCCACCTCAAAATCGCCGTTACCCCCGCCTCGGAATCACTACCCTAGCATACTTCGAGAAGGGTGGCGGTCTCTCGCACACTCTCCGCTCACACCGTCATCTTCTCCCTAACTATCACTCCTACCTCTCATGCCATATTGAGACCTTCTCTCCCCCTTACTATGCCCTCTACTACGCCACTCACCTCCTCCTCCCTCAACATTATCTCCACCATGTTCTCCCAATACACCGCCTCCCCTAGTTTCCTCTCCAACTTCTTCAGCACTTCCTCGTTCCCAATCTTGTGGAGGTACCCTACTCTCGACCCATGTCCAGTGAACACCTATGTCAAGAAGTAGTTCATCTCCCCGAATTTCCGGTCCATCCAATCTCTCCTATTCCCAATCGCTCTTTTAGCGCGCCCTCATACTTCTCACACCTTCTCTCCTTTTCTTCCTCCAACCATTCCTGTACTTCCTCTCTGGTCGCACTCCTCCAACGTTTATTCCTGGCACTAGCCATCACGGCCAATGGGTAGGACCTTGCCATCACCGCTGCTGCCAGTCCACCGACTGTCCTGTACCCCTGCACCACACACAGCAGTATCCCTCTCTGCCTCCTCAGAAGTGGCCTAGCCCTCGCATTCACCCCCACTCTTTCATCCCACACCTCCGCACCGTACAGCATACTCTGCTCTAGCGTCCTACCAATTACCCTCCCCTTCCACTCTCCCGGCCCTTTCACATTACACATCAATCTTCCCAGCCATGCTGCCCTCACTTTCCCCCTCTATGCCGCCTTTAACATTTGAGTTTTGAAGGATAATTGGCTATCCAACCACACCCCTAGGTATTTCACAGACTCCTCCATACGAATTATCCTTCCCTTCACCATAACCCCCACTTCCCTCGTCTTGCTCCGTCACTTCACTAGCTAATGGTTGTTTGAATAAAGAGTATAGTCTATTTCCAGCCATTCGGCTTATTACGTTTCTCGTCTTTCAAGTATTTTATTTTGCTAATTTTAGTGGCCCACATCCCTATAATTTCTAAACTTTCCGTTTTCATGTCGTATTAACCAATCCAAAATAAGACATTGAATTTTATCGATTCTCCTTCCGCTTTAATCGGGGCATTTAAATTGGCGCCCAACGTGGTGCTCAAAAAATGTTAAACAGTTATTTGAAGACAAATCGAAATTTTTTATCGTTTTATCCCACAGTATCCGGTCCTGTGTATTGCATTAAGTCATTACATTTGTATCCCAGCACTTTATATCACATCTACTATTATAAAATATCCAACATACACTACGGGTCATTAACGAAGTCATTTGAAACACTGGTTAGCAAAAGCCAACGCCACAAAATTATTCTTCAATTACTCTTATCACGGTACAAACCGAATTATATAAATCACTTTTTACATCCGGACCTGTTCTATTAGAAACACGTAAGAGAATACTAACGTTATTTTAATTGAATGCAGGTACCTTGTTAGGATGGATTCATGAAAAGTTTCATCTGAGTTTTAAGTATCTACATATTATATGGTTTCCGTGAACATTAGTTAGTTAATTTTTATGATAATTTTCTTTGAAGCTAGATAGATCTGTAGATAGATCTGTTCAAGTCATTTCTATGCTGCTGGCTTATTTTTCCTAACAAATTCATGAATAATCCTTAGCATCCGATGAAGGTAGTGAGATCCAGATAAACATTGTCTTGGTACAGGCCAGAAGCTAACCAGATCTGGTCTCAAGCCCGAACAATGTTCAAAAAAGACTTGAACAATACTAGATGAACCCATATTTCAAATGAGATTGGATAGTCTGATAACAGAGAACATCTGAGCTGGAAATTTTGGAACCGCTCTAAAGGAGACTTCGTAGGTCTGGAACCAATCTGTGGAGTAAGCACAGCTTCAACAAATAAAATTTACAGTACAGATGTTTAATCCGGATCTATTAAGATGCTTTGGAAGCTTAGCGAGTTCACTGCTCCGCTACTATTCACTCTCTAATGGTTAGAATTACCAACCAAAGATGGTTTGTTGAGAATTCCGAATTCATATCGAAGAGTCTTTTTTGCTAGAGCCTTGAGCAAATTGATTATTTTTTCCTAGGTCTGTGACCCTTTATACATGCACCAGAAGTCTCTCTATACTTGAGAGTTTTGGTGGTGAAGAGCAGACAGGGGAGGCTTTATTGGGATAAACGGACAGTTGCCTACCTATACAGGCAATAATTAATCTTGCTTTTTTGAGAGACAAGAACCACAAACATTTACACTAGAAAATTTACAAATAAACCATAACTTTTCCTCTTCTATGGAATTAGTTAATTGTATTGAAATTGAAACATAACAGGGTAAATTTACGTAGTTAAACGCCCGAATCTGTGGACGGAATAACTGAAAGTTCGAATGTAGCTGTAATTTTCTAACAGTACTGTTAAATCGCCATCATTGAAGTAAGCTGTATGCGTTATGAATTTCCTATAAATCACATTTAAATGCAAATGCATTTCATGCGATTTGGCTTTTATTGCGAAAGCTTGAGAATTAAGAGCACAATACGGGAACGATTTTCGATGCTTCGCCAATAAATAGATTGGGGAATATCGGAAATTGTTAATAAATATATTCAACTGGGAGAATAAAAATACTTTCATAGTCAGGAGTAAATTATAGAAATTGATGTAAATAAACAAGTAACTAAGATACCTAAGCCAGCTTGAAGGGCTCTGGCTAGAGACTCCTCTCAAGGGTGATTCGACCCCAAGTTTATGCTGCACAAGTATTACAGGAAGGTTGTAAAAATTTAGGGCGCCACTACCTTTTTGGCGTCGATAAAAAATACTAATTTAAAAAACTAAGGCGGAAAAGGTAGAAACGCCTTGTAGGATCTAAATGCAAGTTAATAATAAAAAAGTGACTTAAAATTACCCCGGGCGATATCTCCCTCAACTTTTGCAGTTGAGGATTTAGAAAAAATAATTTAAAAAATTTATATATTCATACTGCCACAGGAAACGAAAAAATTAGTGGAGAATATGTACTTAGGTACTTAGCTTATAAATATGAAGTGATTTCCTGAAGGAGGTAGGTTATCCTTAATTTTGTATATTCTTTTTCTAGAATAGAATAAAATGAAGAATTTTTTGATCCCTCCTCCACAGTACCGCAATGCGCTATAGAGTTACATTTAGCCTTTCAGCGTTAATAAAATAATTTTTAGCGATGCTAACACTTAGTTCCTAGTTATTAATTATGATGTTCATCGGAAAAGTTAACGAGTTACACCACAATTCAGCTGTAGTATCCGGAGACAAATTCCATCTACAAACTTGTAATAACTACTGACTCCAATTAATAAAAAAGTTCATTAAAACTTCAAAGCGTGGGTAGATTCGTTGTTGAAAATTCGTTTTCACTTCTCGGAAAACTCGTTCTCTTCCGTATGAATAGTAAATTTGGTGTTAACTATAACCTCATTGCTATTCATAACGTCAAGAGCCGTTTCAGCTCGTGCAAAAGAGGACAATTTTTGGTTTTGTATTAAATAATACCAACCTTTACATACAAGATACGAAGCTAGAACTAATAGGAAGAAAAGTGATGATAGATTTAGATTTATGTTTAAGGAATATCTGATAATTTTACTTTGATTTCAATTAATTTCAATAAAATATTTCAAAAAATTAAAGTTTGACCTATAAGCTACAGTTTAAATATTTAAAAGAAAGAGATCAATAATTAAATTTACAATAATATTTTGCCTAAGCATTTTCTGTCAAAAAAAAGGTGAGCGGTCGTCGGACCGCCGACAGAAGCTTGCTTCCTATGCACAATGGAATGACCATTTTTCTTGAATTTTTCACCATTTTTCAAAAAATTTTAAAATTTTTAACCATTTTTGACAGTTTTTGGCAAATTTTGACAATTTTTGACCGTCTTTGACAATTATTGACCATTTTTGACAATTTTTCAAAAATTTTAACATATTTGGCAATTATTGACCATTTTTCCAAAATTTTGACAATTTTTCCAAATTTCAACAATTATTGACCATTTTTGACAATTATTGATCATTTTTGAGAATTTTTCAAAAAATTTGCCAATTGTTGACAATTATTGACCATTTTTCCAAATTTTTGACAATTTTTGAAAATATTTGGCAATTATTAACCATTTTTTCAAAATTTTGACAGGATTTGACAATTTTTGACGGTTTTTCCAAATTCTTTGACAAATTTTGACCATCTTAAAAATTTTTGACAAATTTTCAAAAATTTTGACAATTTTTTCAAATTTCAACAATTATTGACCATTTTTGACAATTATTGACCAATTTTGACAGTTTTGACAATAATTGATCATTTTTGACAATTTTTCAATAATTTTGACCATTTTAGATCATTTTTTCAAATTTGAACAATTATTGACCATTTTTGACAATTATTGACCAATTTTGACAATTATATTGATCATTTTTGACAATTTTTCAAAAATTTTGACCATTTTAGACCATTTTTCCAAATTTCAACAATTATTGACCATTTTTGACAATTTTTCGAAAAATTTGACCATTTTTCAAAAAATTTGCCAATTTTTGACCATTTTTGACAGTTTTTGAAAATATTTGGCAATTATTAACCATTTTTTCTAAATTTTGACAGTTTTTGACAATTTTTGATCATTTTTCCAAATTTTTGACCATATTTAAAAAATTTTGGCAATTTTTCAAAAATTTTAACATATTTGGCAATTATTATTATTTCAGTTTCAATTATTCAGATTTTGACAATTTGAACATTGAAGAAAGGAAAGCCCCAGGGATAGAGGGCCTGAGAGGTGATATGATGAAGAGGCTGTTGGATGACAATGGGGAGTACTTCTGAGAACTACTCGACAGGGTTCTGAGTGAGGAAGAGTTCCCCTGAAGGATGGAAGGTGGCCAGAAGAATGCGGATAGAGAAGGGAAGTGGTCGGGGGACTACAGACCCATCAGCCTGCTGTGTGATATGGGTAAATTGATGGAGGGCATAATAAAGGATAGGATTGAGGAGGAAGTTGGTAGGAATGGGGGTTTCATGCATCTTGGCGCAGGGTAGGGTGATGTGTTTGGTGGAAAGGGCTAGGGAGGGCAACTGGAGGAACAAGAAATTGGCCGTACTCGTGTTCTTAGACGTCGGGAACTCGTTCAACAGTGTCATCAAACGGGTGGTGTTGAGCGCGTTGTTGAGGCTTGGAGTACGGGAGGAATTGGTTGTGGAGGTGATGATGAAGGGGAGGAGAATTCGTATGGAGGAGACTGTGACCTAGGGGTGTGGTTGGATAGTAAATGATCCATCAGAGCACACATGTTAAAGGCGACACAGAAGGGGAAAGTAAGGGCAGCATGGCTGGGGAGATTGAGGAGGGTAATTGGTAGGACGATAGAGCAAAGTATACTGTACGGTGCAGACGTGTGGGGTGAAAAAGCGGGTGTGAATGCGAGGGTTGGGCCAATCCTGCGGGTGCAGAGAGGGATTCTGCTGAGGGTGATGCAGAGTGCAGTGGGTGAACTGGCAAGATCCTACCCATTAGACGTGATGGCTAGAGCCAAGAACAAACACTTGAGGGGTGCGACCAGAGAGGAAGTACAGGAATGGATGGAGGAGGAAATGGAAAAAAGGTGGGAGGAGTATGAGGGTGCGCTAAAAGGAGCGATTGGGAGAAGGAGAGAATGAATGAACCGGAAATTCGGGGAGGTGAACTAATTCTTGACACTGGACATGGGTGGAAAGTAGCGTAACTCCACAAGATTAGCTAGGGTAGTAATTCCTAGGCGGGGGTAACGGTGAGGGGAGTTTGTTTGCTTGGCATCCCTTTGGGGATAAGTCCAACACAGTTTGGGTCCTGGATAGGACCCATTCTAATATGAGTTTTCTTGACCCGTAAAAAAAGAGGTGGTACTTCAGTGAAAAACACGTTTTTCGTGTAAATTTTTTTCCTTCAAATTGACAGATCTTCCTCCTCAAGACATCTACAAAACAAGATTTTCTACGTCAAGCTGCACCTTTTTAGGAATTGACGTTCCAAATTTACTCAATATAAAAATTTAAGTTGTTCAAAATGACTCTTGGTAATTTAAATCATTTCTAACGCGCATTTGAAGTGAAGACTTTGTATTTTCAACACAGTCTAAATATTTGTGCCTTCACTCCAAATCACACTGCTATCAAACTGTAGTCGGTTGTCGGTAATCGAATAAACTTAGAATTCATTGACATTGCTGAAAACCCATTAGCAGATATACCAAATCCAAAAACCTGAATATTTTACACTTCTGCCATAGACGTAGACAGGGAATCATTAATGTATTTTATTTAAGCTACTCACGCCCAATCCTCGTATACAAATACAAAGAAATAATCCACGAAAATGTCTGCTAAGCGTCTTCATCTCATTTAGTATTAAGTTAATCATAATAAAACTCGATGGAAGCCATCTTGTGCTGACCAGAGTTCATTGTAACGTATAGAGTTGAAATAAAAAATTCAAGTAACATTTAATAAGAGTTTAAATAATACTACAACCCAATCCCTTACATGGCGATCCTGCCAGGATACCTTGTACAGTTACAGTTGATTCCCTAGTGAAAAGTTTGGTTTTTCCTCAAAAAGTTGTCTGTCGGGGCATGTAGCCCGGGAAGTAGTTGTTTCTGCTTCGTTGAACGGTCACTGTTTTTGAAAAAATTATTTTTCAAAACTTTGTCAAAGCGTTAGAATAATATATTTTTATTCTTCGACATCTATTGTTAAAACGCTTTACTAAATACGACAATTTTACAGGAAACTGTAATAATTCATTTTTGTTTCAAACCCACGTGGTTTGTTGTCTCATTCGAATTTTGGTTTGTGACTTAGAGGTGAGATGTCGCTATTTTCGCAACCAAAATATTTCCGTAACTGGACAATATGTACCGTTGTTGATTATAGTCACATTTCAGTCCGGGATTAACTCTCGGACGATAACATATACCTTGTATTGATGAGGCGCAATACGCCGAAACCGGTCTACAAGTTATGTTATCCCTTCTAGTTGCAAACCAGAATGGTTTGTTTAAATCTTGTAGACTTACCAACCCCGTTTGACTTAGAAGTGTAATTCAATGTCTGTCGGGGCATGTAGCCCGGGAAGTAGTTGTTTCTTCTTCGTTGAACGGTCACTGTTTTTGGAAAAATTATTTTTCAAAACTTTGTCAAAGCGTTAGAATAATATATTTTTATTCTTCGACATCTATTGTTTGGTTCTAATCGGATAATTCATAGTTCGTACGTAAAAATAACTCATTATCCTTAAAGTTGATAGTATGTCTTGGATATTTTGCTTACTGGTATATATAATGTCCTTTTTTAAAAGTAAATACTATCCGCCGCTGAAATTAAAGATGGTGTGAGTGTAAAATCTGTTCCAGATGTAAATGAAATCCGTCCTCAACTATGATTCCTTTGGGAAATGTAAGAGATCAGAGTCGTCGTCAATTTCTTCAGGGAATGTTATTTAATTTTTCGTATTTGGTTAATGGATGGAAATATTTTATTTTCCATTATTGAGAGTTTATTTGAAATGACTTACGATTAGATTTAAGTATAAAGACAACGGTAATTTATATTCGAAAAATAAAGTGAATTTTGATGAACATTACATCAGGATAATTAGAATTAAATGGATCAATTTGACCTGAGAATAGAAGAAATAAAATTGGATTTGATTACAGTGATACAAAAAAGGATATTCATTAGTATTTTTTATTGAAAAATAAATTCTTATAGTCATTCTAGTGGGAGCGAGGGGATATAATATTTTTAATCTCAGGAAAAAATCCAAAAAAATTGTAAATGAACACACGATTCTTCTAGAGTTTTCTAGTCATATTCTAGAATACCTCTAGATGAAAGTTAATAATCATTCAAGTGAAAACGATGAAATATAATATTTTTAAAATTATTATTCTCAGTTCTAAACTGTGAATGTAACAAGCGAATCGTCTAGTTTTTTAGAGACATTCTAGAATACTGACATTCTAGAATACTCCTAGATGAAAGTTAATAGTCATTCAAGTGGGAGCGACGAAATCTAGTATTTATAAACTCAATAAAACCTCAAAAAAATTATTATTCTTAGTCCTAAACTCTGAATGTATCGAGCGAATCGTCTAGTTTTCTTAGAGACTTTCTAGAATACTTCTAGATGAAGGTTAATAGTCATTCAAGTGGGAGCGGGGAGATCTAATATTTTTAAACTTAAGAAAACCCCCAAAAAAGTATTATTCTTAGTCCTAAAATCTGAATGTAACGACAGAATCATCTAGTTTTTTTTTAGAGACATTCTAGAATTATTCTAGATGAAAGTTAATAGTCATTCAAGTGAGAGCAAGGAGATCTAAAATTTTAAAACTCAAGAAAGCCTCCAAAAAAGTATTATTCTTAGTTCTAAAATCTGAATGTAACGAGCGAATCATCTAGTTTTTTAGAGACATTCTAGAATTATTCTAGATGAAAGTTAATAGTCATTCAAGTGAGAGCGAGGAGATCTAATATTTTGAATCTTAAGAAAACCTCCAAAAAAGTATTATTCTTAGTCGTAAACTTTGAATGTAACGAGTGAATCGTCTAGTTTTCTCATAGACATTCTATAATAGTTCTAGATGAAAGTTAATAGTCATTCAAGTGGGAGCGGGAAGATCTAATATTTTTAAACTTAAGAAAACCCCCAAAAAAGTATTATTCTTAGTCCTAAAATCTGAATGTAACGACCGAATCATCTAGTTTTTTTTTAGAGACATTCTAGAATTATTCTAGATGAAAGTTAATAGTCATTCAAGTGAGAGCGAGGAGATCTAAAATTTTAAAACTCAAGAAAGCCTCCAAAAAAGTATTATTCTTAGTTCTAAAATCTGAATGTAACGAGCGAATCATCTAGTTTTTTTAGAGACATTCTAGAATTATTCTAGATGAAAGTTAATAGTCATTCAAGTGAGAGCGAGGAGATCTAATATTTTGAATCTTAAGAAAACCTCCAAAAAAGTATTATTCTTAGTCGTAAACTTTGAATGTAACGAGTGAATCGTCTAGTTTTCTCATAGACATTCTATAATAGTTCTAGATGAAAGTTAATAGTCATTCAAGTGGGAGCGAGGAGATCTAATATTTTTAATCTTAAGAAAACCTCCAAAAAAGTATTATTCTTAGTCCTAAACTCTGAATGTATCGAGTTAATCGTCTAGTTTTTTAGAGACATTCCAGAATACTTCTAGATGAAGGTTAATAGTCATTCAAGTGGGGGCGAGGAGATCTTATATTTTTAAACTTGAGAAAACCTCCAAAAAAGTATTATTCTTAGTCCTAAACTCTGAATGTATCGAGCGAATCATCTAGTTTTTTAGAGACATTCTAGAATACTTCTAGATGAAGGTTAATAGTCATTCAAGTGGGGGCGAGGAGATCTAATATTTTTAAACTTAAGAAAACCTCCAAAAAAGTATTATTCTTAGTCGTAAACTTTGAATGTAACGAGCGAATCGTCTAGTTTTATTAGAGACATTCTAGAATTATTCTAGATGAAGGTTAATAGTCATTCAAGTGGGGGCGAGGAGATCTAATATTTTTAAACTCAAGAATACAGACAAAAAATTATTATCTGAATGTAACGAGCGAATCGTCTAGTTTTCTTAGAGACATTCTAGAATTCTTCTAGATGAAAGTTAATAGTCATTCGAGTGGAAGCGAAAAGATCTATTATTTTTAAACTCAAGAATACCTCCAAAATATAATTATTCTTAGTCGTAAACTTTGAATGTAACGAGCGAATCATCTAGTTTTTTTAGAGACATTCTAGAATTATTCTAGATGAAAGTTAATAGTCATTCAAGTGAGAGCGAGGAGATCTAATATTTTGAATCTTAAGAAAACCTCCAAAAAAGTATTATTCTTAGTCGTAAACTTTGAATGTAACGAGTGAATCGTCTAGTTTTCTCATAGACATTCTATAATAGTTCTAGATGAAAGTTAATAGTCATTCAAGTGGGAGCGAGGAGATCTAATATTTTTAATCTTAAGAAAACCTCCAAAAAAGTATTATTCTTAGTCCTAAACTCTGAATGTATCGAGTTAATCGTCTAGTTTTTTAGAGACATTCCAGAATACTTCTAGATGAAGGTTCATAGTCATTCAAGTGGGAGCGAGGAGATCTAATATTTTTAAACTTAACAAAACCTCCAAAAAAGAATTATTCTTAGTCGTAAACTTTGAATGTAACAAGTGAATCGTCTAGTTTTCTCATAGACATTCTATAATAGTTCTAGATGAAAGTTAATAGTCATTCAAGTGGGAGCGAGGAGATCTAATATTTTTAATTTTAAAAAAACCTCCAAAAAAGTATTATTCTTAGTCCTAAACTCTGAATGTATCGAGCGAATCATCTAGTTTTTTAGAGACATTCTAGAATACTTCTCGATGAAGGTTAATAGTCATTCAAGTGGGGGCGAGGAGATCTTATATTTTTAAACTTAAGAAAACCTCCAAAAAAGTATTATTCTTAGTCCTAAACTCTGAATGTATCGAGCGAATCATCTAGTTTTTTAGAGACATTCTAGAATACTTCTAGATGAAGGTTAATAGTCATTCAAGTGGGAGCGAGGAGATCTAATATTTTTAATCTTAAAAAAACCTCCAAAAAAGTATTATTCTTAGTCGTAAACTTTGAATGTAACGAGTGAATCGTCTAGTTTTCTCATAGACATTCTATAATAGTTCTAGATGAAAGTTAATAGTCATTCAAGTGGGAGCGAGGAGATCTAATATTTTTAATCTTAAGAAAACCTCCAAAAAATTATTATCTGAATGTAACGAGCGAATCGTCTAGTTTTCTTAGAGACATTCTAGAATTCTTCTAGATGAAAGTTAATAGTCATTCGAGTGGAAGCGAAAAGATCTATTATTTTTAAACTCAAGAATACCTCCAAAATATAATTATTCTTAGTCGTAAACTTTGAATGTAACGAGCGAATCATCTAGTTTTTTTAGAGACATTCTAGAATTATTCTAGATGAAAGTTAATAGTCATTCAAGTGAGAGCGAGGAGATCTAATATTTTGAATCTTAAGAAAACCTCCAAAAAAGTATTATTCTTAGTCGTAAACTTTGAATGTAACGAGTGAATCGTCTAGTTTTCTCATAGACATTCTATAATAGTTCTAGATGAAAGTTAATAGTCATTCAAGTGGGAGCGAGGAGATCTAATATTTTTAATCTTAAGAAAACCTCCAAAAAAGTATTATTCTTAGTCCTAAACTCTGAATGTATCGAGTTAATCGTCTAGTTTTTTAGAGACATTCCAGAATACTTCTAGATGAAGGTTCATAGTCATTCAAGTGGGAGCGAGGAGATCTAATATTTTTAAACTTAACAAAACCTCCAAAAAAGAATTATTCTTAGTCGTAAACTTTGAATGTAACAAGTGAATCGTCTAGTTTTCTCATAGACATTCTATAATAGTTCTAGATGAAAGTTAATAGTCATTCAAGTGGGAGCGAGGAGATCTAATATTTTTAATTTTAAAAAAACCTCCAAAAAAGTATTATTCTTAGTCCTAAACTCTGAATGTATCGAGCGAATCATCTAGTTTTTTAGAGACATTCTAGAATACTTCTCGATGAAGGTTAATAGTCATTCAAGTGGGGGCGAGGAGATCTTATATTTTTAAACTTAAGAAAACCTCCAAAAAAGTATTATTCTTAGTCCTAAACTCTGAATGTATCGAGCGAATCATCTAGTTTTTTAGAGACATTCTAGAATACTTCTAGATGAAGGTTAATAGTCATTCAAGTGGGAGCGAGGAGATCTAATATTTTTAATCTTAAAAAAACCTCCAAAAAAGTATTATTCTTAGTCCTAAACTCTGAATGTATCGAGCGAATCATCTAGTTTTTTAGAGACATTCTAGAATACTTCTAGATGAAGGTTAATAGTCATTCAAGTGGGAGCGAGGAGATCTAATATTTTTAATCTTAAAAAAACCTCCAAAAAAGTATTATTCTTAGTCCTAAACTCTGAATGTATCCAGCGAATCGTCTAGTTTACTAGAGACATTCTAGAATACTTCTAGATGAAGGTTCATAGTCATTCAAGTGGGAGCGAGGAGATCTAATATTTTTAAACTTAACAAAACCTCCAAAAAAGAATTATTCTTAGTCGTAAACTTTGAATGTAACAAGTGAATCGTCTAGTTTTCTCATAGACATTCTATAATAGTTCTAGATGAAAGTTAATAGTCATTCAAGTGGGAGCGAGGATATCTAATATTTTTAATTTTAAAAAAACCTCCAAAAAAGTATTATTCTTAGTCCTAAACTCTGAATGTATCGAGCGAATCATCTAGTTTTTTAGAGACATTCTAGAATACTTCTCGATGAAGGTTAATAGTCATTCAAGTGGGGGCGAGGAGATCTTATATTTTTAAACTTAAGAAAACCTCCAAAAAAGTATTATTCTTAGTCCTAAACTCTGAATGTATCGAGCGAATCATCTAGTTTTTTAGAGACATTCTAGAATACTTCTCGATGAAGGTTAATAGTCATTCAAGTGGGGGCGAGGAGATCTTATATTTTTAAACTTAAGAAAACCTCCAAAAAAGTATTATTCTTAGTCCTAAACTCTGAATGTATCGAGCGAATCATCTAGTTTTTTAGAGACATTCTAGAATACTTCTAGATGAAGGTTAATAGTCATTCAAGTGGGAGCGAGGAGATCTAATATTTTTAATCTTAAAAAAACCTCCAAAAAAGTATTATTCTTAGTCCTAAACTCTGAATGTATCGAGCGAATCATCTAGTTTTTTAGAGACATTCTAGAATACTTCTAGATGAAGGTTGATAGTCATTCAAGTGGGGGCGAGGATATTTTATATTTTTAAACTTAAGAAAACCTCCAAAAAAGTATTATTCTCAGTCGTAAACTTTGAATGTATTTAATATTTTTTAATTGAAGAAAACTTTCTGAACACCCCTCATTTCTCGTGAGTGCAAAAAGTATTTTCTCGTCCCTGGCTTTTTCTGCCAGCTTCAGCTTCATCACTAAGACTTGTAACATGTCTATCTCGTCGTCTCATTAGCCACCCCAATCTTCAACCCTGACCATAAGACAATTGACGGTTGCCTCCATTTTTTCAACGCCACGAGGGACAGCCCTTTCCGCTATCGACTCTCTTCGAGGAAAGACCTCCATTTTTTATCGCTTTTATACCTTTCTTATCTAGTTAATTTTGCTGTGGTAAGTTCAAAATCATAATTTATAATTAATAAGCTTCTTCCAAAGTACTGTCTGATATGATTTTTGTATGCATTCCTTATTTTTTTACAGAGATAGACGAAATTAAATTTAACACGTGGTCATAAAGTGTTCTTTTATACTAATATGGTAGTTTTAAACTAAATATTCTTTTATAATTCACTGTTTTACTTTTGTGCAAACATTTGCAAGCTTTTTCTGTTGCAGAATAACTTTTTCAACGATAAAATAACATTTTTATTACAGAACGAATCTGATAACCTATAAAATATTCTTTCGTACCGCCAGTGCCGGTTTCATATATTTTTCAAGCACGATATTTTTTCATATAGGTAACTAAATAACTTTTTGCTATAATTAGTTTCTTTCAGATCATTAGTATATTTTTCAATTTAGCCGATAATTGCTTTTAATATGGGAAAGCTTTCAGCTTTTAAGTAATATATTTTATTTAAATTCTACCTTTACCGCCTTAGTTTGTTAGTACTTTTTATCGACGTCGAAAAGGTAGTGGCGCCTTCAATTTTTACAACCTTTCTGTTATCCTTGTGCGACATAAACTTGGGGAGAGATTCTCTAGCCGGAGCCCTTCAAGCCCTTCAAGTGCCTCTTACCGTTACAGACTAACTTGATATCTTCTCCTTTTCCACTGTTTTTTTTCATAATTTTGGTTCAGTTAATTAAATCTCAACTTGATAAATTCAACTACACGTCAACAAGTGCGAACATTTTACGTTTGTCAACTTGCTGAAAACTGATATGCAAAGTTCTGATAGCATTTCTCGTAATCTACTTTAAGTACCTATAGTTCGGAATATAGTTGTTGAGAAATTTGTACCCAGCGGTTCATCAAACTAAGTTAATTTAATAATCTTCAACAAACTATTCCAGGAGCTGAACTTTTAAAACAAAATAAATAGATTTCTTGTTTTTTTTTTAATTTTGTTTAATTAACTAGCTGCTTGTGTACTAGATCATTATTATTTTGTTTCTATGTTTTGAATTCCATATCATCAAATTGGCTCCAGGAAACAACATTCAACAATAGATCAAGTCCATAGGATTATTGACAAAGCATTAGAACGTAAAAAAGGTTGCTCTGCAGTCTTCCTCGACGTGGCACAAGCATTTGATAAGGTGTTCTCACCTAAACAATTTTCGCAGCTTCCCAAATCTTGTATTAAAAATAGAGTACAGAACGAAGATGCTTACTCAGAACTTGAAGAAGTCAAAGCAGGAGTACCACAAGGCAGTGTATTAGCTCCAGTACTTTATCTGATATTCACTAGTGATATCCTTACCAAAGATCACAAAGAAGGAGCAGCTAGCGATGTGGATTCCGTTGAAGCTGAATTGAACTAGAACACGATGCTTAGATGTATATTTTTTGGAGCGAACATCAATTGAGGTTTCTTCATTCTAAGGAATCTTAGGATATCTACAAGCTTAAGTTTAGGTTAGTGTTCCTATTCTATCTAGCAATATACCAGGTGTTGTGCCCTAGGTTTCCGTATGGCTTTGCATTCCGCAAGTATGTAAAAGGTTTCTCCATCCAGAATCTACTAGTTTGAGCTTTTTGACGTGGCCATTTAGACGGAGTTGTCCTGTTAATCCTGTTAGGAAATCTACCATAACTCTTAGCGCTGTCTTACTTTGGCTTAAGCATTCTTTTGATCTTATCTGGACCCAATTTCCCAGAAAAACCTCTGATTATCTTATCCCTACTATATTCGTTCCATGCTCCGGTTTATCAATTATAATTAAATATCTCTGGTTATAATTCTGGTTGCATTACATGTTTTTTTTTAATGAATATAGCAGTAAATATTATTAAATTGAATTTTCTTTGTTGGTCGTTTTATCTAAAAAAGCAATTTGGCGTAAAATAAACATTCAAAAAAAAACTGTGAAGCATATCTCGCATAAAAAATATTTCCTAATTTCTCGGGCACAACGCTAATTAAAGAAAAACAAAACAGTTTCACAGCGGAGAATCAACAAAAACCCTTTTCCATTTTGTCTTCTTCCGTCTCTCAACCATTTACCATTATTTCACTCGAAATAACTTAATTTGGCTCATTAGTCATATACGAGTGTACACCACCAAACTGTAAAGAGTCGCAGGTAACCCCGGGGTTCATAAACATTCCCGGGCTACGACCGTTAAATATTGGTGTGATGTTTTCCATTTAACAAGTCCCAAAGGTTAGATTTTGGCGAAATGGTCAGATCAGAAATGACAGATATACCTGGACACTGGAAGTCGTGGAGTGGAGATCTTAGAGACTTCCAATACGGTTGTTTTGTTCACAGCAAGTCCTCTCCAGTCCAAAAACGATATTGTTACGCGAGCTACTGCATTAATATGCTCACTTAGTGCCCCCAGTGAAATCCCCGTATGAGACGACTATGGCTCCTCCGCCCAATTTTCGAGAAGCATCCAAAATACGAAACATCGAGAATATCCAGTGCACCCGCCAGAACGTCGAGAGATTTCTAGAATTACGGCGCGCGAGTATAAATAAGCCACGAGCATCGCTGCAGGCAATTAGTCAATTAGTCAGTGTTGATACAGAAGGAAAGTAATCGCGCCTCGATAAAGTGTTTATTAAGTGACTCACATATAAATTATAATTAGTGTGTTTAGTGTATTACATAAATTATTAGATAAGGACTGAATTACATATAAATCTGTAAATATAAATTAATTGTAAATATAAATTAGAATAAAAATATTTATCTTCCATATGTAGAATCTCATATAGGAGCAAGAGTGAGCACTATAAATAAAATTAAGTTTGTCCAAAAGAGAACAACATACTTCCCCTCCACGAAACGCCCACTTCTTTAGACATTATCTCTCTGTTAAGTAACCGGTAAGTAATCCTGTCACTTTCTTCATTCGGCCCCCATAGGCCCCATATTCCACCAAAATATACATCCCGTACTACAGTTTTAGTTATACCGAATACTAGTTAGGGACCAATAGATGTACAGCCGGTCAAATTTAGCTTAGTCACGCCTACTGATGCGCAATGGTCAGAGTGGCCATAACGGAACGTTTTCTCTTACTCTTTGCCAGGGCTCGTGCTATATTTGGCCAGCTGTATTTTTTTATTTTTCGTTTAGTGTCGCTTTATTATTTTATGAAGAAGCACATCGGTGCTAAAAAAGATTACACTTCAAAAATAAATCTAGAAAGAAAAAGGCGTGGAAAAAATATAATATGGTAATACGTGTCGTAACTGTACAGGAATATCAATCCCTTAACAGGTAACGGAAGCAAAAACCTTAACGCAACACGAAGAGAGAACAGAGAATATACGTAACTCACAGAACAACACCAAGAGAATTAAAGCATCTGTTTTATGGCTCGACTAATTGGGATTCATTACCGTGGACAGAGTCCTGTAGGATTTGCTGCATTTCAGTGATTACCAGAGCTTTATTCATATCAAAAACGGTGATTTATGTACGTTATAAGGTTGACTTTTGACTTGCTTAATTCGTTTGTTTTAATACGGTTTCCTATGTAAGTTTATCTTTGGAGATTCAATTAATTTGGTAATTTGGATATTCTGTTAAAAGATTCTTTAACTTCATATATATATATATATATATATATATATATATATATATAACTTGATATATAACTTGAGTAGTTTTATATTTCATTAGAGGGTTCAATTAACATTAGATGAACGTACTGATATTGATTTAAAAACCGCTTGATGAAGCAGTTTAGCAAACCTTATTAACAGTCTGGATAATCCCAACTCCAACACAAACAGAATCTGTAGAAAACGAGATACTAACCAACACAAGTGTTACGCAAACCCATTACCAATTTAAATAAATACACTCTCTTCGAACGATATAAAATTTAAATTGGCGCGGTGCATAGGATACTCTTCAATCTCCGTATTCGAAATTCGGATTGAAGGGTACCGCTTTTAGTTTATTTCAATTAAAAATTCTAATTGTATCTCTATGAGTTTTATTACTTTTCGTACTACTATCATATTTTCCACTTTTCCTTACTTGACAGTATAACTTTCCAGAGGAAGACACTAGCATCTATAAAATAATTCAAAATCGTTTGTCTATCTGTTTATCGGATTGCGTTATACTCTAGAACTACTGATAATACATGGAATAATATACTACCTGTTTATAGTACTTATCGTTATCCACAAACAATTCCGCGAGGATATGTCTAACCGTTGTTTTTTTTTGTCAAATAGAACCAGAAGAAGACTTCGTATCTTGATATTAATCCTTATCCAATTGAAAAGTTTCATAATCAAGGTTGATTCTTCAACTTACTTGATTCGGACCTTTCGTTTAGAAGCTACGACGGGTATAAATAAGATAAAAGTGTGAAAATTTCCACCTGTTTATATGCGAAGTGGGTAACATCGAGAGAACTTTTCAAAAAAATTAAGCAACAAGAAGGAATGGGATCCAAATACCATTATAGTCGGCGAAGGATCATGTCGGATAGTCAAGCAGTCATTAAAGTGTAATCAGTGCTAAAATGGTGTGGGATTGCGTAGACAAACTCAATGAACTAGGAGAGAACAATATCGTCACCTTACTGTTGATTCTAGAACACACTGGAATAGAAGGAAATGAAATAGCAGATGAACTAGCAAAAAGGGGGGCTTAAATACCCTTTTGGGGGCCGGAACCCAGAAATAGGCAAAGCCGAAAAAAAGAGATCTGACCATTGGAAAGATCTAGTAGGAGTTAGACAATCAAAGATACTTCTGGGTGACAACAACCTGTTGAGAACAAAATTAATGCCTAAGTCAAAGTAAAACTGCACTAAGAGTTTCAACAGGAACTAAGTAGAAGTAAGAGGGCACAATAGATCTTTTAGGTCTCAGTGAATGCCACCCCAATATACATAGAGAGAAGCCTTAGCGGGGCGGGTCGCTATTAGTAAACAGACTTTCGAAGCGAGTGGTTTTACTTTTGCGAAGCCGGGTTGGGTCGCTAGTAATGAAATGAACGAAATCAGAAGAAAATCCAGTCTAAATGCTCGAAGTTAATTAACTTTTTTAACATCCGTAGAAGATTAAACTAATAATAAAAATCCGTTATTATTTATTGCATACAAATCGAAACTTGCGCGCCTATTTTTCTACGGAAACTAATCAAAACTATTTCCATAAAATAATTGACAAAAATAAAACTGAGAACATATTTTCTTTATAAAGATCAATATGTAAAATAATGCAAATGAAAATCCAATAGGTACATATTTCTGTAGAATACATACAAGATTGCTTTTGTAACTAATTCATATATAGGTATAAAAGAAAAATAACGTAGGTTTAGATACAGTATTCGCCAGCTAACTTGATGTCCCAGAAATTACCAACTAAGAGAGACAGAGTAATAATGCCCTGCCTACTCGGCTGCTATTGGTGGTAAAATTTTGACAAACGCCAATTGCTTCGAACCTTATCGGGTGTTAAGATTTTCAGTAGCGTAGCGTCACACAGTTATTGTTTCTGCAATAAAGTGTTTGTAAAACAAACAGATGTTTTTTATGACGTCAACCCTCTTGTGATTACTCTAGATGAAAGTGATTCCAGTAGCGGCAGTGAGTCAGATTCTTCGTAAAGATAAAAACTGTTTATACCTATTCTTAGAAATATACCTAGCTTAAATAATTTCCCATTATCTTGTGTTTCTTTTATTCTCATTACTACCTGGAAAAAATTATTTAGTTTCTAACAAATTTTAAATATAATCTTCAATTAGATAAATAGCATGTTATTGTAATGGGTACCTTACTGTTAAAATATTATTTATGTACTCAGAATTCAGGTATAAAGCAAATCCGTTTCTATTAAAATCAATATACCAATAATTATAACAAAGAATTAAATATTATTTATTAAGTTAGGATCATATATTTCCGGACGGACTTTACTTTATTAATTGTACAAGTTGTGTTAATTTGTAACAGAAAGCGTATCCTGAGAACTTGCACGGCACTGTTTACAGTTATCGGATGGGCGGCGTCAATAACTCCCAAGAAAGCATTTAGGACATCAAGTTAGCTGGCGAATACTGTATCTAACTCTTTTATAGGAATTTGCTGGTTGCATAACCTAAATTGACGTAGGTAAATCGGGGTACCTGAAAAGCCACTTGATTTCAGTTTTGTGTCATGTATATTGATTGATTTGATCAGTACAACCCTTCAAGGTTTTCAAGTCCTGGATCAAGGTCCTTCTTGGACAAATCCTTCCTCGGACGCTCTAATCTATATCTCCTCTTCCATGAAGATACAACTGACAAATAGGTCCATCCCAATCTCTGCCAATGGTATGCATGTGCTTCCTTAGGGAAGTAATCCTGTCATTTCTTCATTTCACTTCTTCTTAGGTTCAATATTTCGTTGGTCAGTGACTACGAGGGTTATTTGACCAGGAGTTTCTACTTGTGGTTTGCCCAGAAGGAGAAGACTCAGTTGAGAGGATTGGATTCGATCAGTGAGTGTAGGGGTTTCTCCCTTTTTTCCTGATAGAAGCAACATACCTTTGATGCCTTAAGCTCAATGTTGGTTGAGTTTAGAATGTCTTGATAGATTTTGGCTAAGAGGTCAATTTATTTGTGTTTAAACTTCTGTCTATTGTACGTCGTTCAAAGTTAGTCGAGTTCACTGTATATAAAACGACCTTAAGTGTTGTTTACAAGTTTGAACTTTAACTTCTCTAATACTTGTTACATAAGTTAACGGCAAGCATTCACCCCTTTTTCTTTTTTTTTATATTTATTTCACTTTACTCAAAGGTAAACAGGTGGAATTTACGGTAAGTTGGTGTATTAAACCAGCACACAATATTGCTTTTTACCCTGAAAAAAAAACCTATTCCGGCGGAAATTTATCGCCACCACACTGGCGACGGCATTAAATTTTAGTTTCATTACTCCATTGAAAATCTTTCGTAATTTTTTTTAAGCAGGAATTTTTGAGGACGTAGAAAAACAGTCCCTTATTGAAATACTCACCCACTTTAACGGAACAGGTCCTTGGGTAAAATACTTACACGGTAAGGGCCACTTTGTTAGTTTAGTAGCATAATTGAATTTTAGAGGTAAATAAAAGTTTCGACCGGAGAAGTAAAAGACAAACTTTGATGTAAAACTTGGTAGACGGAGTGAAAGTACACTCACAACTGGACAGGCTCGGAATCCTCTAGGTAATGTGTATATCCTTTTAAAATTAGGTCTACTATTTCACACAAACTTTATTTTGTTAGAGAAGTGAATAATATTAACTTATAAAATAAGATTAAATAAACTGCTCCTCGAAAGTTCACAAATATTGGATTTATGTTAAAAAATATTGAGTGTTTTATTCACCAAAATTTTGTTATGTAATATGTAATATGGCGCGAAAAGTTATGTTTATGTTATGTTTGACGATAGATGTATTGCCAATCCAGAAAGACCAAGCTACATTTATACAAAACAGTCATTAGACCAACTGCAGTATACGGAAATGGAACATGGATATTGAACAAAGAGGAGGAAAATAAAGCAAACATATGGGAACGGACAAAGCTAATTATATTGGGGAACCTAAGCCAAAAAGAAAAATCAACGCTTATGAATTGGAAGAAGTTAAAAATATAAATATTTGGGGGGTCATGATTAGCAACATGGGAGTTAAAAGCACTGGAATTGAAGAAAAGATAATCGTTACAAATAGAGCCTTCCACGCTAATAAGAAACTACTTAAAAGCAAAATGTTAACAAAACAAACAAAATTAAATATATATAAAACGATAATAAGGCCAATAATGATGTACTCAGGAGAAACGATGACGTTAAAACGAAGAAAGAAGAGGAAAAATTAAGAATAACTGATAGGAAGATCGTGAGAACAATATTGGGGGCTGTAAAAATAAATTTGAATGATTATATAATTAGAACGAATCGTTAAATTTTGGACGAACAGAAAGGAGAAGACATTGTAAAAAGAATAAAAGTACAAGTAGAAGGAGCTAAATCAGTAACCTACAATATCTTGCAGTGGAACCCAGGAGGAAGGAGGAGACGCGGTAGACCCAGATCAAAGTGGCAAAATGAGGTAGAGGCGGACCTCAATAGAGCAGGAGTAGCAAACTGGAAAGAAAAAGCAAAAAATAGGAAATTATGGAGGGACATAAGTGGAAGAATTTAAACGTACAACGTTGACTGATCCACCCCAATTAAGCGGATCTAGAAAGCATACGCGGCGTTTTATATATATATATATATGGGAACGGAATACTAGGAGGGAAGAGTAATCGAAAACACTTTGGACTTCCACTGTCCCCTCGATCACCCGACCTCTATCCTATAGAATATGCTTTAGACCAGCTACAAAGAGCTTTGAATTCTCATGAACCACCCCCACAGATACTCCAAGAACTTAAACAGCTTTTACCCCAACTTCGGAGACGAATCGATAAAGGATACTTCAACGACCTCATTGAAAGTATGCAGAGGAGTTGTTAGGCTGTAATTAATATTAGAGGAAACCATATTCGTCATTAACACAATCTTCGAATTTATTAACTTCGTTAACAATTGTAAGGAACGCATAAGTAGAAAGGAGAAAGAATATTCTCCTGTGTACCGCTAGAATTGGTTTTTGATAGCCATCAATTATTAAATTTGTATTTTCAAGAACATCTTTCATAATAATCGGTTTAATTTCGCCCCAATTTACTTTCGTCACAGCAGCACTTGAATCCTGGTGTGATCCTGGTAAGTTTAAAATTAGTAAACATCCCTTCTGTGTTTTCGGTCGATCGCAGTCCCTACCCCAGCTTTTCTACCTTTTCACCCTCCATTAGAATGTAAATTTCAATATAGTATTGCCAGAGCTTTACCTACATTCAAAACATGGCGGTCGTTGTTGATAAAAATCAAATGAATAAAACTATATTTTAATAAAAAATTACTATTTGTATATCTGGCTGCAAAATAAACGTATTTTTAGTTTGGACTGAAATGAAAACGGAAAATGTAATTAATTTCCTTGGAAAAAGATATGACAGTGTCAAACGATTTGAGATGAAATTCCTACTTTAGATATATTTGTCTTTAGACGGACGAAAATATTCCTAGAATTTCTAGCCTGGAAACAATGGAAGCTATAAATTTTAAATGTTATGAAAGAAGGTAAGACAGAGCTCTTTATTTTTTAGAAAGGATGGAATTGTTCAGAGCCATAGAAAGTATTTGAATTACATTAAATCTACACTCTAGCGAAGATTAAAGGAGTAAATTTCCCAATTTAAAACTGTTTTTTCATTTAATTTTTTTCAGGAATAATAACCCAACATATCCTTAATATTAGAAGTATAGATCCATATTTTCATCAGTTCTCAAGCATCGCTATCTTCCTCTGCCTCTTCCTCTTCCTCTTCCTCTTCCTCTTCCTCTTCCTCTTCCTCTTCCTCTTCCTCTTCCTCTTCCTCTTCCTCTTCCTCTTCCTCTTCCTCTTCCTCTTCCTCTTCCTCTTCCTCTTCCTCTTCCTCTTCCTCTTCCTCTTCCTCTTCCTCTTCCTCTTCCTCTTCCTCTTCCTCTTCCTCTTCCTCTTCCTCTTCCTCTTCCTCTTCCTCTTCCTCTTCCTCTTCCTCTTCCTCTTCCTCTTCCTCTTCCTCTTCCTCTTCCTCTTCCTCTTCCTCTTCCTCTTCCTCTTCCTCTTCCTCTTCCTCTTCCTCTTCCTCTTCCTCTTCCTCTTCCTCTTCCTCTTCCTCTTCCTCTTCCTCTTCCTCTTCCTCTTCCTCTTCCTCTTCCTCTTCCTCTTCCTCTTCCTCTTCCTCTTCCTCTTCCTCTTCCTCTTCCTCTTCCTCTTCCTCTTCCTCTTCCTCTTCCTCTTCCTCTTCCTCTTCCTCTTCCTCTTCCTCTTCCTCTTCCTCTTCCTCTTCCTCTTCCTCTTCCTCTTCCTCTTCCTCTTCCTCTTCCTCTTCCTCTTCCTCTTCCTCTTCCTCTTCCTCTTCCTCTTCCTCTTCCTCTTCCTCTTCCTCTTCCTCTTCCTCTTCCTCTTCCTCTTCCTCTTCCTCTTCCTCTTTTAAATTCAAAACACCCATTGTCAATCGTATCTTGGTGATATCTAGCACAGCATTGTATTGTATTCTCATAGTGACATTACCATCATTTAAATATTTGTTCCTCTCAAGTACCATTTTTCGAATTCACAGGTAATACTGATTTTTTCCAACGAATAACATTCTCTTTAATCGGAATATTCCAAAATTACTTTAACTTACCGTTGGCTACATCCCAGCTATTTCGCAATTAAAACTTGTACAAACTTAAATCATAACGGGTCATTTATTCAGCCTTCGGCTCAGCTCCGACTGTACTGTTTTATTTAACGTTTTCTACTAGCAGAAAATCTACCCTTACCCTCTAATTTCAAGTTTAACCATTATAATTCCGACACAGTGCACTCCATCCTTGAAAGCTAACAAAGTGCAAAGTTGCGCAATCAAACCCCTTGATAACCGGAATCTGTATCGCCACTGACATTGGCGTCACAATGGGGGTTGATATTCTTCTATTGTCCCATTGACGCTTTTACATATGTGAAAGTTATCGTTCCCTTCCAAGCAACTGGACCAAGTTTCATGGAATTTTATGTGTGGGAGTCTTTGAATGGTTTAGATTTATAATTGGTCCCGGTAGATGGCGCTGTAATCGCTTTTTGATCTCGCTCATTCCTTTTAACCGCCTGCAATTATGGTTTTAGAAACCATCCAATCTTCTTCAGTCTTCAATCCAAATGCTGACAGCTTCATCTCTAGCGGCGGTGACCCTGGGTATGCATACATTATAAGAATCATTGTATTTTTTCCTCCTCCTTCTAGAAAATCAAACATAACTTTGTATTCCACTTTAGGTATTCCCTACACACCAAAAGGTGTCGCTGCTTTGTGAGTGGGCTATGCTTCAATCAAACCAAATTTCCTTCTACTGCGCAGTTTATGTGACAGAAGATTACAGACACAGATCTACACTGTACGCCTGCGTACTATTTCTTGATATTTAGTTATAATTTTCGCTCTTTTTTCATCTTATCCTAGTATAAAATTAAACATAATAATTATTGTGAGTGGCAGTGAAATTGATAGCATTAAAATGCTAATTGAAATGAAATTTAACTATTTCTACGACACTGAAAATGGGGAGGTGTCACTTTTCGCTAGATGAAGAGAAAAGAGACAAGTTCATTCTTGTACGTTATATATTTTGCTTCTAAACTCCATTAGTGTAACCGTTGTTTTAATTAACTTTACACATATTATCAACAGACTCAAAAGTGTTTTGGCATGCTCTAGAGGTTGATACAGGTCTGGACCCGGATCTTTGAACTCGCGAAAACGTCTAATCGTCATTTTTTCAAGAAACGTACACAAAAAATTCAACCAAGTTTGAAGTTTACGGTTTTTTGAGATATGCTTGATTGATTGATTGGTTGGTTGGTTGGTTGGGCACTACCAGTCAGAGGCTTAGAGACCTCAGCTCCTCTGCCGAGGCTTTTTGTGCTTTTGATTGTAACGGTTATGTAAAGAGACCGGGCTACTGGTCTACTGGGCTACTTATCAGGCTCAACAGTAGATATTTAAATGAGAGTGCGTAGAGGTGCAGTAGGAAACCTAATGAGAGACCAAAGAGGTAAAGTACGAAAGCTAATGAGAGTGCACCGGGGTAACGTATGAAAGTAACACCTGCTAACCTTTATATACTCTGTATTAAATTTTTTAATGTATGCTTCATATACATTTTCTGTGTTGTGATTAGCATACTAACTTCCGCTGCTCTCTGTATATTATTATCCTCCTATTATATAAAGGTCAGCAGGTGTTACTTTAATACGTTACCCCGGTGCACTCTCATTAGCTTTCGTAATTTACCTCTTTGGTGTCTCATTAGGTTTCCTACTGCACCTCTTCGCATTCTCATTTTATATCTACTGGCAGTGCTTCACATTCGAAGATAATGTGAGAGGCTGTTTCCTCCTCTTCCATACACAACCAACAAATAGGTTCCTCCCTATATAAGCCAATTGTATGCGGTGAGTAATCCTGTCACTTTCCTTATCTGGCCCCTGATGAGATTCAATATTTGGTTAGTCAGCGACTTGGAGGGTTTTTGACCAGGAGTTTAATGTGTTCCTGTTTTGGCACGTGTCTCCAGCAAATCTGATGTTTAGTTTGAATCCACCAGGATGTACAATTACGTGTAGCAAATTTTGATATTCCAAATACTGGTTCAGGACTAGTGAATGCAGTTTCAGACCCTAGCTTTGCCTACAATACCCTTGTGCCCAGGAACTTACTTAAGAGTTACTCCATTATGGTTTGCCAGGGTTAAAAGTTTTTGAAGGCAGTCAGAGACCAGTCTAGGTCTGATCTGGGGATATGCTAAAGATTTAAGTGCTGCCTGACTTTCTGGGAGCACGAGGATCTTTTGGCCTCTATACCCCCTTTCGATGTTCATTTGCAAACATGTGTCGATAGCGTAGATTTCTGCCTGGAATACAGATGCAAACTTCCCCAACGATGCGTGGACATTGCACCTGGGTGTGGCACCATGGACTCCAGCTTCTGTTCCTATGTCAGTTTTAGATCCGTCTGTGTACAACACCAACGTTCCTTTCTGACTGCATGCTTCCAACCCATTCCAGTTTAGCTGGATATGGTATGGTTGGTTGTCGTTAATTGTGGCCAACATGTTATCACTTCTCATATCAAGAAGCGAGTTTGTGATAACATCTGTGATTTTTGGGATACCAAACTAAGGCTCCATAGGTAAACATGTGCTTCCTATCTGCCTGGTTTGGCAGCCATTGGGGCCATTTTCCCTTTATTTGTTTTGTCATGTAGGTGTGAATTCCAGGTTAGTTTTGCATCCAGAAGGAGATTTGCTTAAATATGTAACTTAACAGCATCATCTTCAAAGGGCTCAGGCCCTTCTAGAAGGAACTTATGGATAAAGGTGAATTATGTTAGATGGACATAAAAAATCAAATCTAGTATCTGTAGTTTGCGTTTGATATGAGAGTGTATAAACATACAAGCTGCTAAAAACTCACACGAGAATTTTCGTTAAATCTTTTTTAATTCATATTACAACTTTAATGTGATATAAAGTCCTTTATATAATTTTAAATGTTAATAACCATTATCTTTCAAAACCAGGATGGCAGCCACTCGTGTTTAAACGAGAAATAACTCCATTTTCTCAACACTTAACACCTCCTTAATTTCTCATTTACGTCCGCGAAACATCTACGATGCCATTATTCTTATATTAAATTTTATAAACCGTTTCACGCTTCTTTTTAAATATCAACACTCAAAGGACATAAGCTCGAAAAAGGGGCCAAACTGAAAAAAGTATTGTAAGAAAATTTTTAAAAAAAGTCTTCCCGTAGACTTTATTAAGGGTGTCCCAAAAAGATTGGTCATAAATTATACCACGTATTTTGGGGTCAAATGACTTCCAGTTGATGGGTTATCGTATACCATAAATAACACACATACGGATAGATAGGACACTCAAATGTTAAGGCCTGAACCTAAATTTCAGCGCCATCTCTTCGTTTGGAAGAAACTGATTTGAAAAAGTGGCGGCAAATTTGAATGTATCTGCTATTTAATATTCCACTTATGTTAACAAAATTTAAAATACAAATGAATTCTGAAGATATTTCTAGAAGATAGTTCAGGAATTATAGTTCAGGAGTGATTGTTGTGAATGAATTTCCAGGTAAATATTCGTAGAATTCCGTATTTACTTACCACTAAAGCGTGAGGAAACTAGAAAACAACAAAATAAAATACAATTAATATAAAAAATCACTCTGGGACGAAAGGATATGTTTATCTTATGAAAGACCATAAAATGGATTCATTAATTCAACAAGAAATAAAGGTTATGAATGCAGGTACGCAACCAAAATTTATAACAAATTGCATAGCTACAAGATCCTGTTATTGGCGCCATCTCTTCGTTTGGAAGAAACTTAAAACGTGGTTTGACCTTGGCCATATAAGTGTCTACCCTGTGTCGTATATTAGTGTCTCATAAAAATTTTTATAAATGTACGTTATACCGTTTTAGAGCAACAAAAATTTTCAAATAAATCTCCATGTAACTTTTTTTGTATGCACTTTTGTATATAGGTAAGTGAGGTTCAATCAACCTATTTTTGATCCCAGAATATGTGGTATAATTTATGGTGTCGTGCTTTTAGCGTACGTGTCATTTGCGTACAAGGATTATATGAGCCACGGTAGAAAAGTGCATTAATGTCTCGGATTCATTAAAGACCTCGAAGCTTCGCTTCTCGGTCTTTAATGGACCTAGACAATAATACTCACTTTTCTACCTTGGCGGATGATTGCTAATATTTCACACTTTATCGTAATTTATTTTACTACCTGGTGTCAAACCGCCGACCCTTGTACGCAAATAGCACATACGCAAATAGCACTGTTTCATAATTTATTACCAATCTTTTCGGGACACCCTTTATAATCATATTGATTTAAAAAGAATTTAGAAAGTTCATCAGCAACATGAGAAAGAGAAAAATATGATTATTAATGTGTAACACCCTGTATCATGAAATTAAAACATTAAAATTAAAAAATTTCTGCTTTTTAAAGAAACATAATTATCATTACAAAAAAAATGTTGATAAATGTTTTATGCCTCTGGCTATTTTCTTCCGAAATTAACATTTTCCTGGCTACATACCATTAGTTTTATTATGCTTTTGTGGAAACGTAAATGTTATCTTGACGTTATGATCTACGCACCGAGCTTTTCCACTATTATTTATCCATTTTTCAACATAGTGGAAATAAATTGTAACGTATATAACGTCTTTTACGTTGGTTCATCTGAACTGTAATTTTAAACTGCAGTGAAATTTTTGAAAGGTAGATTGTGTGTTTCGTTCTGAAGAAAAATAGTATATTTGCAGTTTACATTCTGTTCAATTTATTACTCCTATAAAACATGGGATACAATAAATGCAGCGAGATTACTTCACTTTTATTATGAGTAGCTTTGTGAGCTTTTCCTTTTTTTGATTTATATAATAGTTGAAGGAAAATTTGAAATCTAATAAAACTAAAATAATTATTTAAGAAACTAGAATCTGTATACGAGGATTGTTAGAAGTTATCCCACTCGTTTGTTCATTCTAAATTTTTTCTTAAGTAAAAAAGTCGTTAGGACTTAGGTCGGAACTGTACGGAGGATTCGATGTTTTCTTGCTTTAAAAACTCAATTATTTTTCGAGCTGTGTGGGAACTTTCATTGTCATGGTGGAGGATCATTCGTCCTTGGGAGTTGGTTTATGGAAACTCAGCAATTACTTCCTGCAAACAAATCGATATGTACCAATCAGCTTTAACAGTTCTTTGATCTTGCAGAGGAATTGTGCTTTTGATATAAATTTTTTTATACGAAAAAAATCTTATTTCTTTTGATTTTTCCATTCTATCATATAACTCGATTACGTTGAGTTCGATTAAAAGCCGAGCTTTTTGAAGATTGATAAAGTTTTAAATAAAGATTTTAATACCGAAAAGCTTTAGAAGTGTTTTAACATAAAACCAAACTTCTTGACACAACGATTATCTAAAGTTTCCGTCTAAGTTCCTGGAGATTGCTTTTTCTCCTCCTAATTTTATAAACCGTATTTCAAGTTGTGGAGCTGCCCTTATTATCGTCTATTACCTTCTTAATGATTAAGATAATTTTTAACTTTACCCTTAATGAGACCTCTAATATAGCTCAATGTAATATCCTTCTCAGGATTATCCCAAAAACGTTTAAAGTTTTGAAGAACGGGCAATTTCGAATATGGTCGCGTCTTTGAGATTTAAAAAGTTAACTGTCTGTCATAATCATTCGAGCAATGTTTCACTCACATTTCATTCTAGATTTTTTTAAATATTACTAGCATTCTAGGATAAAAAAAAAGGGCTCTCATGCTCAATAGAATGCGAGATTGGGAAAACCATCAATTTGTGCAAGAAGCTGATAGATTGTGTCGTGATGGTATTAGAATATTCGAGAAGAAGATAGAAGCTGAAATACAAAAAATTTGCTAATCCATTTTTCAAAATTTTTAAAATTATTGACCATTTTTTCGAAATTTTGACAATTTTTGACAATTATTGACCATTTTTTCGAAATTTTTGACATATATTAACCATTTTTTCAAACATTAACAATTATTGACCGTTTTTGACCATAATTGACCAATTTTGACAATTATTGATCATTTTTAACAATTTTTCGAAAATTTTGACCATTTTAGACCATTTTTCAAAATTTTAACAATTATTGACCATTTTTGACAATTTTTGACCATTTTTGAGAGGTTTTGACAATTGTTGACCATTTTTGACAACTTTTCAAAAATTTTAACAATTTTTAAAAATTATTGACTATTTTTGACCTTTTTTCAAAATTTTGACAAATATTGACCATTTTTGACAGATTCTGACAATTATTGACAATTTTTCAAAAAATTTGACAATTATTGTACATTTTTCAATATATTGAACAATTTTTGACCATTTTTCAAAATATTGAACAATCTTTGACCATTTTTCAAAATTTCAACAATTTTTGACCAATTTTCAAAATTTTAACAATTATTGACTATTTTTGACCATCTTTTAAAATATTTAATAATTTTTGACCATTTTTGAGCATTTTTGACAGGTTCTGACAATTATAGACCATTTTTGACAATTTTTCAAAAATTTTGACCGTTTTAAACAATTTTTGACCATTTTTGACAGTTTTTTTATAATTATTAACCATTTTTCCAAAATTTTGACAATGTTTAACCATTATTGAAAATTTTAACAATTATTGACCATTTTTTCAAAATTTTTGACAATTATTAACCATTTTTTCAAACATTAACAATTATTGACCGTTTTTGACCATTATTTACCAATTTTGACAGTTTTGACAATTATTGATCATTTTTAACAATTTTTCGAAAATGTTGACCATTTTAGACCATTTTTCAAAATTTTAACAATTATTGACCATTTTTGACAATTTTTGACCATTTTTGAGAGGTTTTGACAATTATTGACCATTTTTGACAACTTTTCAAAAATTTTGACAATTTTTAAAAATTATTGACATTTTTGACCATTTTTCAAAATTTTAACAAATTTTACTATTTTTGACCATCTTTTAAAATATTTAATGATTCTTGACCATTTTTGAGCATTTTTGACAGGTTCTGACAATTATAGACCGTTTTTGACAATTTTTCAAAAATTTTGACCATTTTAAACAATTATTGACCATTTTTGACAGTTTTTTTTATAATTATTAACCATTTTTCCAAAATTTTGACAATGTTTAACCATTATTGAAAATTTTAATAATTATTGACCATTTTTGACAATTTTTCAAAAATTTTGACAATCATTGATCATTTTTTTAAATATTTAACAATTTTTGACCATTTTTGACAATTCTTGACAATTTTTGATTGGTTTTGACAATTATTGACCGTCTTTGACAATTTTTGACAATTTTTCAAAATTTTAACAATTTTTCAAAATTTTTATAAATATTGACCATTTTTGACAGTTTTTGACAATTTGTGACAAATTTACGGCTGAGGAAGAGAGGGGAGAGCGTTAGCGCAGCGGGCGGCCAAAAAAGAGACGAAGAATGAGTCATCGCGTGACGAACGCTTTTTCGTAACATCACACCTTTCACGAGTTCACTAGCCTTCCCAAAAGTCCTATGTCGTGCAATAAGAAGCAAGCTTCAATAATCACCAAGATTTCTTGCTTCAAATAACTGGTTGGATTACTGGTAAAAGCTTTAGCAACTGCTTCAGCTCCTTTACTTGGTAGATGCTTTATTTTAGGCTACTTTGAGAGATATTTATCAACGAAGTAAATTTTTTAAAACGGCCCAAGAATATCTTGCTTCTATTTTAATCTAAGATAGGTACCTTCAAATGTCTTCCAACTGGAAGTGACTAGAAATTTGATTTTGAAAGTAAACATTAGTTCAAAATTCTAAATTCCATCCACGCATCCCCCTATTCCAGTAATCTCCTGCTTTCTAGAACAACAATTCCGACAATCAACGCACTCCTAGCTTTTCATTTGTCTTCTCCAACGTCGATAAGAACATCTCTGACCCACTTAATGACCTCAAAATAAAATTCAAAAAGACCTGGAGTATCCTCTATAAAGCCACAAACTCAAACTCTCCCACTTCCCTAATAATAGTAATAACCGACTCCATTAGACACTCTTCAAAGGAATTTCCCTTTCGGCCTAAGCCACCGGTGTGAAATTTCAAAAAATTGTCAAAAATGGTCAAAAATTGTTAAATATTTTAAAAAATGGTCAAAAATAGTCAATAATTGTCAAAATTTTTGAAAGTTGTCAAAAATGGTCAATAATTATCAGAAACTGTCAAAAATGGTCAATAATTGTTTATTTTTTGAAAAATGGTCAAACAAGGTTAAAATTTTGGAAAAATGGTCAATAATTATAAAAAACTGTCAATAATTGTTGACAACTGTCAATAATTGTTGAAAATTGTCAAAATTTTTGAAAATTGTCAAAATTTTGGAAAAATGGTCAATAATTGTCAGAAACTGTCAAAAATGGTCAAAAATTGTCAAAAAATGGTCAATAATTATAAAAAACTGTCGTAAATGGTCAATAATTGTTAAAAAACTGTCGAAAATGGTCAATAATTGTTAAAAATTGTCAACATTTTTGAAAACTGGTCAAATCTTTTGAAAAATTGTCAAAAATGGTCAATTATTGTCAGAACCTGTCAAAAATGCTCAAAAATTGTCAAAAAGGGTCAATAATTGTTAAAATTTGGAAAAATGGTCAAAAATTTTGAAAAAATGGTCAATAATTGTCAAAATTTTCGGAAAATTTTGAAAAATTGTCAAAATTTTGGAAAAATTGGCAATAATTATAAAAAACTGTCAAAAATGGTCAATAATTTTTTAAAATGGTCAAAATTTACGAAAAATTGTCAAAAATGGTCTATAATTGTTAAAAATGGTCAAAATTTTTGAAAAATTGTTAAAAATGGTCTATAATTGTCAGAATCTATCAAAAATGCTCAAAAATTGTCAAAAATGGTCAATAATTGTTGAAAATTGTCAAAATTTTTGAAAAATGGTCAATAATTGTCAGAAACTGTCAAAAATGGTCAATAATTATAAAAAACTGTCGAAAATGGTCAATAAATGTTAAAAATTGTCAACATTTTTGAAAAATGGTCAAATCTTTTGAAAAATTGTCAATTATTGTCAGAACCTGTCAAAAATGCTCAAAAATTGTCGAAAAGGGTCAATAATTGTTAAAATTTGAAAAAATGGTCAAAAATTGTCGAAAATTTTGAAAAAATGGTCAATAATTGTCAAAATTTTCGGAAAATTTTGAAAAATTGTCAAAATTTTGGAAAAATTGTCAATAAGTATAAAAAACTGTCAAAAATGGTCAATAATTTTAAAAATGGTCAAAATTTTTGAAAAATTGTCAAAAATGGTCTATAATTGTTAAAAATGGTCAAAATTTTTGAAAAATTGTTAAAAATGGTCTATAATTGTCAGAACCTATCAAAAATGCTCAAAAATTGTCGAAAATGGTCAATAATTGTTGAAAATTGTCAACATTTTTGAAAAATGGTCAATAATTGTCAAAAACGGTCAAAAATTGTCAAAAATGGACAAAAATTGTCAAAAAATGGTCAATAATTATAAAAAACTGTCGAAAATGGTCAATAATTGTTAAAAATTGTCAACATTTTTTGAAAAATGGTCAAATCTTTTGAAAAATTGTCAAAAATGGTCAATTATTGTCAGAGCCTGTCAAAAATGCTCAAAAATTGTCGAAAAGGGTCAATAATTGTTAAAATTTGAAAAAATGGTCAATAATTGTCAAAATTTTCGGAAAATTTTGAAAAATTGTCAATAATTATAAAAAACTGTCAAAAATGGTCAATAATTGTTAAAAATAGTCAAAATTTTTGAAAAATTGTCAAAAATGGTCTATAATTGTCAGAACCTATCAAAAATGCTCAAAAATTGTCAAAAATGGTCAATAACTGTAAAAATTTGGAAAAATGGTCTAAAACGGTCAAAATTTTTAAAAATTTTCAAAAATGATCAATAATTGTCAAAACTGTCAAAATTGGTCAATAATTGTCAAAAATAGTCAAAAATTTTGATAAAATGGTCAATAATTGTCAAAAATGGTCAAAATTTTTGAAAAATGGTCAAAAATGGTCGTTCCATTGTGCATAAGAAGCAAGCTTCTGTCGGCGGTCCGACGACCGCTCACCTTTTTTTGCGATAACTCTTAATGAATGCAATCCCTTCCTCTCGTAGGACGGTAATTGCTCTGTTCAAGAACAAGGTAGCAAGACATATGTTAATTACTACAACAATTTAAAGAAGCTTGTGCTGGTTTCATCGATTTGGGGAAGGCTTTTGATAGGGTACCATAGGATGCGTTATGGAACATCTTAAAAAATAGAGGAGTTAACAAGAAGACTAATAATAATAGAAAACATATGATTGGCTTAATGTGAAACAATGACAAGCCACACATTAGTTCAAAAAAGGTCGGTTAAATCAAGCCACTAAAAAATTATTTCGTCCCTCGTTAATAGATGGCGCGATAAACCAATAGTTACTCTATTGCATAGGTCTAGTTTGTCTCTTGTATCTACTCGACATAATGACAAGCCACATCAAAATGGCGGACATGAGCGGAAGCGATTCGGATAATTCTGTGAGTTCTGACGATTCTAGCACGAAAAATAGTGAAGTTGAGTCGATATTCGATGAATGATGACTGAGTGGTGGGTGGACCGGGGTTCAAATTCCAGATTCGCCTGACCTGCTATGAGTTTTTTAAGAGGTTTTCTCGTAGCAGCAGGGTCAGTACACACCTCTCAGGCACCTACCACCGTTCCCTTCACTCCCATCCCCTGAACCAAACACCTTCCAGGAAAGCCTATAGCGACCCGTTCGAGAGGGGTGAGAATGAAAAACTATCTTTCTTTCCTTTTTTTAGTATCATGGAGCGTTTATCCTATGGGATTGTGATTTATGTTTTAATCTTCGAAGACAGCGTAAACAAATTTGAAAAATGAATACTTAAAACGGAGGTGCAGGTTGAAATAATCGCTTAACTGATGAAGTTTTGTTTAATAAAAGTTATTATGGAAACTATTTTAATTTTGTGCCGTACGCAAACTCACGGTCGACTCAACATTTCATCAACGTTATTATTTATTAATTAAGAAAATTATGCAAGTTAAAGTAAAATTTGGTAATTTCCATGCTAGATAAATAGTTGAGAGAAAGAGTTTTAAATTTTTAAGGATGTCGAAGTTTTCTATAGACGAAGAGGTTTGAATTTATAATGCGTTTAAGCACACAACTTAATGAAATTTGCACATTCAAAAATAAAAAAACAGACTAAGGCAAGCAGTTCGGTTGAAACTTAATCATTTAAAAAAAAATTAACGTCGTTTTTATTATTCATTGAAATTCATGACTTTTTTTTGTTTTTTACGTTCATAATGTACATAAGTATAGTGGTAAAAATCTCCCAGTGAAAAAACAAACTGCCTAGATAGACGATTTTGAGGAGTCTTATTGAAGGAAGTTAATTATTAACCAAGTTACTGAAATTAATAAAAGAAAAATTATGAAAGTTAAGAAAGGTAAGTGGGCGCCACCCTGAATAATACTAGTCTATTTGTTACTCACATCAGCATTATAGCGACAAATCCTGGAATATTGGAAGGGAAAATAAACTTTATGAACAACGTTATTAAATTTACGAGTTGTATATTGACTTTTTTTTTAAACAATAAACAGGAAAAAAATGACTAGGTTTTCATTGGGTTGTTCTATGTTGAAGAGATGAAGAAGCGATGAAATATATAGATGTTACTTTCCTGGAGTGATAGAGTCCTGGTTCCAGATAAAGTCCTTGACAGATAGAGTCCTTGTTGAAGTTCCAGGTAAAGTTCTGGTATCAGGTAAAGTTCTTGTCCCAGGTAAAATGCATTCACATGAATGCACTTTTTAAAGATAAGATAAGATGCAGTACAATTTTGCTTCAATAGCACATGTTCACAGGAAAGAAGAATGAAACCTCTTCGCCACTCTTTAAATACATGAATTTACATTTCAATAGTGAATTCTTAATTCACGTTTAATTAATAATTAGTAGAATTAGCGATAAGAACGAGGTCGAAGTGGGAATAACAAATAGCAGTGGATATTTTCACGACAGGCAGAACTCGTTCGGCCCGTATAAAAACGTTGAAATATTTCTCGGTGTTGGGTATGAGAAAGGACTGGCTATTCGCCGCCCATACGATAATTTATTATTAATTATTTATTATTAATTAAATAGAGAAAAGTAAAGTGAACGAAATTAACGTTACACACAACCATATCACCTGTCACAAAGAGAATATAACGATCACGGCATGATGAATAAGAAGTGTCAAATTATAATTAATTACTTTGAATAAAAGCTTCGTGGTAACAAGGTAGTTTTTTTCACATGGCGCAGTGAATCGCGTAAATACAATTTAATAATAATTTCAAAATAAACAACAATTACGCATGGAAGACAGTAGAGGAATTGTACCAATGTCCATGGGTGGTAGCGTCCCGGAAAACTGGAAGTTATGGAGATCCAGGTTCGAGAATTATTTGATAGCCAGTGGAATTAATAAAAAGCAGGAGGCTACCCAATGTGCTCAGCTCCTACACTACATAGGAGAAGTGGGGTTTAAAATCTACTCAACATTCAAGTTCGAAGAAGATGAGAAAAATAAATTGAAAAAACTGATAGATAATTTTGAAGCCCACTTTCTTCCAAAGGAAAATGTTACTTACGAACGCTATAAATGATTCTCTTGTAAACAACAATCAGGTCAGGCCCTTGATCAGTAAGTAACTGAAATTAAAAAACTATAGTGATAGTAGTGACTTAGATAATAGAGATGATGTTGGTAGTGACGATAATAGTTCCGAAAGTGTTCATTCTAAGGATGGCATTGAAAATAACAGTTATTCAATACTAATACTCCAGTAACCGAAACAGTATCTGAATCTACTTATAATAAGCTAAACTTGTAACTTTTCCATAATTTAGAAAGGGAGATGTGAGGTATACAGATACCGTACCGACAGTCGTAACTTTAGACACAACCATATCACCTGTCAACCGCCAGAGGTGACAGAGAGCATATTGAAGGATTTTGTGGATCGGATTCGTTTAATAAACACAGTTTTACTTATTTAATATATATAATGTTACATGAGAAGACGATGGAGTACAATTCGAGTTACCTGTATTAACCACCATGCTAGACTGTCTGTCAGTTGTCAATAATATGACACTTGGCAGTCCCATTCATTTAGGCAAGTTTTGGCGACTACCACTTTAGCGATATATCAACAAATATAACGATCACGGCATGATGAATAAAAGCTTAGTAGTAACAAAGCAGCTTTTATTACAGTGTAGGGTAGTGTAGTGTAGTGTAGTGTAGTGTGGTGTAGTGTAGTGTAGTGTAATGAGGTTTTCCTAGTTTTCCTTCTATCACGGTGCTGAACGAGCAATTTCTTATTCGACTGCGTGAAGTGAATTTTGTATTTAATATTTCGTATGAGATTAAGAAGAGAGAATGACATGGGGGTTTTATTTGTTAAAAAAAAGGATTGTTGTTCAACCTATTCCGAATCATAACGAATATATTACTGAAACAATCAATGACTCGTTCGGAAAATAAACATTAGTACTGAAATAACCGAATGGTCGGGCTCTCATCAAAATGCACCATAAACATAATTTTAATTATTAAGAGCGTTCCGTTAGAGTTAACTTTGAAACCAATGGGAAAATATTTTACCTTTCTAGCGGTCGATTGAGAAAACAAAGTTCCACCTAACCGCAAACCTCAAATAGAGCGCATAAATCTGACGAAAATACGTAGTACAAGGGATTGTTTTTCTTGAAGAATTACGAGGTAAAAATTGGGCTAATATTTCTGAAATCAAACGGCATCTTTTTTCCATACAATCAATTACAATCGCAGAGATATTTCTACCTTTTCCAGTCTCATGAATATACCCGTGTCGGATTATAAATGGACCCATTTCATAAATCACTCCCTTCGATAAGCGACGTATTAAATGGAATTCTGATTTACATTTTCTTCGAAGGAAACCGGGATGTGTAAGAGGGATAGAATTCCACAAGGGATGTTCATAAATTTTGAATATTAGGTACCCCAATATTCTATCAAAACAGTTAACACTAATAAGCTCGTTAAATACAGGGTGTCAATTTTAAAACTTACAATGGGCAAAAATTTCAAAACCGTTTCTAGAATAGAGAGGAGGAACTAAAATGACATAAGAGAGAACGCACCCCCAACAACCCCCTATTCCCCACCTATCCCACCTACAAAAATTTAAATGGCAACCCCCTACTTGTGATACTTTGTTAGAAAGCCCGTAAAAAATGATTTCCAATCGTCTAAGTCACAATTATACAAGGAGTGACAATAAAGCAGAAACATGTATTTGACAACCTGTATAAAATAATATGCGTGGGTGTTTTACTGTTGGATGAAATAAAACAACTTTATTTTGTTTAAATTTTCAGTATATTTGTACCGAACTTTCAATTTAAAATAGGCCAAGCGATAGAGCATGCAAGTACAGTAATTTTTGACAAAAATACTAGTAGAAAACGGATGGTGCCATCATATAAAAGACATTACGTAGTATAATTTTGATACGTTTTAGGACAGTCTCACATTATTTTATTATAAATCGAAAATATACGTTTTGTTCCTTTTCAAAACCGTTTTAAAATTTTAAATCGAACTATCGATAACGCACACGTTGCAAATTATCGCTTCAAAAATTTAAAATTGCAGTAAAAGTAAAATTTTCAGACCACATTCTGGTTTCTGATATGAGTTGTTGTGATTCTTGACTTTGATTTCACAGATATTGCCAGTCTGTATAGTGGAATTTCTCACTAGTGGGGTCTTTATTGATTATATTTCCTATATATGAACCATTCAAATAAAGTGCATACTTAAACAGAGTAAGTAATTGTATTGTATGAATCTTCATCAAGTTAGAAACTAGTAGCAAGTAGCATCTCACGAAAAATAGAAAACTAGCAGATATAACTCAAGAAAATTTTAACATTACTTCACAGTGGTACGTAAAATAGAGCCGAATTGTTTTCGAGGAATTTTCAGTTTTATTAAACCTTCCTAAAAACTTTTATTATGCGAAGAAAACTTCATTGCATTTAAGAAGTTTAAAATTAATTAACATTCTTCTAATCTTTCCGACACTGCAAATTATTCCTTGTGCTGACATAAATGGCTATCTTGTCAGAGCCGGAGTCGCTACATTGATCAATAAGTTGGGAATTTTTGAACCGTTGGCGATACTTGACACTAAACACTGTTTACACTACCACTATACCAACACTATCTTACGATAACCAAGTTATCTTTTTCAGAGAGTTTATCTTCAGAATGAGATATCTTGGTTATCGAAAGATAGACAGACATTGAATTACACTTCTAAGTTAAACGAGGTTGGTATATCTGCAAGATATAACCACCCATACTGGTATGTAATTAGAAAGGACATCACTTCTAGACCGGTTTAGGCGTATTTGCGCCTTATCAGTCATCCGTCCAGAAGCTCTGAGCGCATAACACACAGAAATAATTAATAGTATTAAACTATTATCTTTGACATCTATTAATAACACGCTTTACTAAAATATGACAATTTTTACAGAAAACTGTAATTAAGTAAATATTTTTAGTGACTTCAAACTATACTTATTTCAATTTTCGATATTTTAAACAATAAAAACCACAAAATAGATCGTTATTTCATACTAAAATGACCTCAGTGCTTTCGATGATTGCGCCCTCTATAATAACGAGATATATTTTCTCGTATTAGATACGGTCCTGTTCGTCATTGAAGAAAAACTTCGCTGCTAACGGAAATAAATGGAATGGCTTCAAATTGTAAAATAAAATTATCCGTTTTAATTGATGTCTATCAATTAGGGTAGACATGATTGATATTCAAAACAACACCATTCGAAAAGTGATAAATGAAGTGACAAATCTACTATAACTAAATAATAATTTTCCAGTGATGGGGGTTCGGTTACAAATATTTTAATCAAGGTTTCTTTGTCAAGAAATTTTGACAGAAACTTTTTAGAAGATTAATCAGCTTGTGCTCATATTCTGTTCCTTAAATTTGTTCACAATTACTTGTAATAATGTAACTGAAAGTGAGATTGTATTCAAAACTCAAGATTTAACAAAAGATGAAAAAAAAAGAAATTGGCAGTCCACAGAAGTAAGATAAACCCCTTTTTAAAATGTTATCGTTCGTCTATGGTAAATGAAAATTTTTACAATTAGCCTTCTTCAAACATTTTATCGTGTTCCCATGATTTTTACAAATAAATGAATCCCCCATAAAAAGTTTTATCGTAGTCCTATGATAGAAGGAAATTTTGTATAAATTTTTTTACGAATAAATTAATCCCTAAGTTGGGAATTCTGGAACCGTTGGCGATACTTGACACTGAACACTGTTTACACTACCACTACACCAACACTTTACACTATCTTACGCGCGTTTCGATAACCAAGTTATCTTCTTCAGAGACTGAAAGTAAACCTCTCTGAAGAAGATAACTTGGTTATCGAAACGCGCGTAAGATAGTGTAAAGTGTTAGTGTTGGTGTAGTGGTAGTGTAAGCAGTGTTCAGTGTAAATTAATCCCTCATAATAATTACATCGTACGCCCATGACATGGGAATTTTTACATAATATTAATCGCTTATCAAAATTTCATGGTACGCTTATGATAGAAAGAAATGTCTTCAAATAATTTAACTGCTTATCATAATGTATCGTTACCCATTTAAAAAGAGTTTAACGTGCACATGACTTAGTCGAGGCGTAACACGTCATATTAGTATGTTTTATGTCAGTGACGCAAACCCATGAGTTCTCCTCCCACACACAAGAAGAAGAAGAATTGTAATTTCCCAATAAATTCATGTATTTCGACATGAAAGACGTCAAATCACATATTAATGCTTCCCAAAGAAATTTCAATTGTATGGGTTGTGAGGATTTTTGAATGCCCTGTATTTTGATCCAGATTTTTAAAACGAGTTCAATCATATAAAAACGCCTACATACATTTTTAAACACAATTCAAAAAAAGAATAAGAAATATACTTGTAAAAGTAGAAAAGGGAAAAATTAATTTTATTATCTATAAAAGAAGCTACTACCGCCATCTCTTCAAAGATTGTTATATTCAGTGTTTTCTTTGTAAAGTTTTCCCGCTTTCATATTATCGATTATCCCCGTAGAAAACTGTTTAGTTGTTTAATGGTAAAATAAAGACTTCTGTACAAAACTATTTGAAGAATATAATAGGCAGCAGTGTTTGTCCAAAACTAAAAGTCATTTAGGATCCTCCATTTTTAGTCCACAATTTATTGTCTAGTATTTCATAAATACACTAAATACTAAATGATTTCAAAAACTGTTGTCATGTTATCACTTTGTCCTTATTTTTTAACGAAAACTAAAGGTCTGGAATATTCATTAGGTTTATCGGGAACTTTGAAAAAAAGTGTAAAAGCAAATTAAAAGTAACCGAATCTCACCAAACTTTTACACTTTTTGGCCCGATATTTTATACAAAAAAAAACAGTTTCAATGTGTCGCACTGTATCGGCAACTATTCAAAAAGTTGTTTTTCTACAGTCGCACGTAAAATGACTAATTATTATATTCAAATGAAATCGTAAAGTAGATAAATGCCGAGGATTGTTACTTTACGCTCTAGCGCAAAAAAGGAATATTTTTCGCTCGCTTATTTAATCAAAACACAATTGCCTTAATTGGTGAATATTTAACAATTTATCAGATTAAAAATCATATAAAATTATATGAAAATTGTAAAATATGGTCAAATATGGTCAAAAATGGTCAAAAATGGTCAAAAATGGTCAAAAATGGTCAAAAATGGACAAAAATGGTCAAAAATGGTCAAAAATGGTCAAAAATGGTCAAAAATGGTCAATAATTGTCAAAAATGGTCGATAATTGTCAAAAAATTTTGAAAAATGGCTTTTTTTAAATTTTTTTTTCAATGGTCAAAAATTTTCAAATATTGTCAAAAATGGTCAAAAACTGTCAAAAATGGATAGTTATTGTCGAAATTGGTCAATAATTGTCAAAAAATTTTAAAATTTTGAAAAATGGTCGATAATTGTCAAAAACTATCAAAAATGGTCAAAAATTTTGAAAAATTGCTAAATTTTTTTAAAAATTATCAAAAATTTTGGAAAATTGTCATGAAAGTACAATTATTGTTAAAAATTGTAAAAATTTTGAAAAATAGTTGATAATTGTCAAAAATTCTTAGTTTTTGAAATATGGTCAAAAATGGTCAATAATTGTCAAAAATGGTCAAAAATTTGGAAAAATGGTCCGTAATTGTCAACAATTGTCAATAATTATCAAAAATAGTCAATAATTTTGAAAAATTGTCAAAAATGGTTGAAAATTGTCAATTATTTTTAAAAACTGTCAAAAATGGCCAATTATTGTCAAAATTGGTAAATAATTGTCAAAAATTGTTAAAATCTTTGGAAAATGGTCGATAATTGTCAAAAACTATCAAAAATGGTCAATAATTTTGAAAAAGTTTCAAAAATTGTCAAAAACTATCAAAAATGGTTAAAAATTGTCAATTATTTGAAAAAACTGTCAAAAATGGACAATTATTGTCAAAATTGGTAAATAATTGTTAAAATTTCGAAAAATGGCCAATAATTGTCAAAAGCTATCAAAAATGGTCAAAAACTTCAAAAATGGACAATTATTGTTAAAAATTGTCAAAATTTTGAAAAATAGTTGATAATTGTCAAAAATCGTTAAAGTTTCTAAAAAATTGTCAAAAATTTTGAAATATGGTCAAAAATGGTCGATAATTGTCAAAAATGGTCAAAACTTTGGAAAAATGGTCTAAAATTTTGAAAAATTGTCAAAAATGGTTAAAAATTGTCAATTATTGTAAAAAACTATTAAAAATGGACAATTATTGCCAAAAACTGTCGAAAATGGTTAAAAATTGTCATAATTTTGAAAAATGTTCACTTATTTGAAAAACAGTCAAAATGGTCAGTAATTGTCAAAAATGGTCAATAATTGTTAAAATTTTGAAAAATGGTCAATAATTGTTAAAATTTTGAAAAATGGTCAATAATTAATGTTATAAATGAAACTAACTGTTTCTAATAAAATTCCACTATTTAATGAAAAAGTTATGAAAAAAATATTAAATAGTGGAATTTTATTAGAAACAGTTAGTTTCATTTATAACATTAATATGAGTAGATTCCACAAAGTAATGGTCAATAATTGTCAAAATTTTGAGAAATGGTCAACAATCGTCAAAAGTTGTCAAAATTTTGAAAAACAGTCAATAAATAATACGAACCGTTTCCGATAATCGATTTAAACACGTAATTTATAAAATCGATTTACTAAAAATCGATTAATATTACTATAAAAATCGATTATTTTTTAACATCCCTAGTCAGTAGATCTTTTAAGGTTAATCATGATGAATAGCGAAAATGACGATTATTCTAGCACACCTATTATAACCTAAGATAATGTAAAACTGTTAAATTATTAAAAAGGCGGCTGTAGAAAAAAGTATGTGTGTTTTTCGAGCATAAAGTAAAATTTCCGCTTTCGAAAGATCGCCGCGCTCCGCTCTGCGTCGCGCGGCAACATTCCTTCTCGAGCGGCAATCTGTTACTTTACGCTCTAAATACACAAATAACTCATTTTCTACAACTGCTATGAAAAGTGACGTATTTCTCATACGTTACTTAATTTCAAAACCAAACATTGCTCATACTGTGAGAAATATCATTTTTCACTACTAGCTTCTAAACCTAACTTTATTGACTTTTGTTGAGGTAGTAACATTTTTGAAAAATCGTCAAAAATAATCAATAATTGTCAAAACGGTCAATAGTTGTTAAAATTTGAAAAAATAGTCAAAAGTTGTAAAAAATTTTGAAGAAATGGTCAATTATTGTCAAAAATTGTCAAAATTTGAAAAAATTGTTAAAAATTTTCAAAAAATGGTCAATAATTGTCAAAAATTGTAAAAATTTTTGCAAAAATGGTCAATAATTGCCAAAAATTTTCAAAATTTTTGAAAAATTGTCAAAATTTGAAAAAATTGTAAAAAATTTTGAAAAAATGGTCAATAATTGTCAAAATTTTTGAAAAATGGTCAAAATTTTCGAAAAATGGTCATTCTATTTTGCATAAGAAGCTTCTGTCGACGGTCCGACGTCCGTTCACCTTTTTTTTCGTCATCGTCACGCTTTGATGCAACACACAATAGTTTTGGTTATGCAACACAATACTGATTGTCCCATCCAAAAAAAAATTGAACACTCGATATATTCAAATTAGGAGATGAGCATTTGATATATTGAAATTATAAAAAGTTTGCTATACTGATTGTCTCGACCAAAGTGAAGTCAGTCAATATTTTCAAATAATTGAAAAAATTCTATACTGATTGTCCCATCCAAAGAGAAGATGGGCATTTGATAATTTCAAATTGAAAATTTGCAATACTGATTGTCCCATCCAACGAAAAATTGCGCATTCGATATTTTGTTCAATACACTAAATATTTTAAAAGTTTTACTTCAGTTGTGGTCTAAAGCACACTCATTTTTTGAAGTGAAAACTTCTTTAGGCGCGTCATGCTCTTATGCAACACAATACTTTTGGTTATGCAACACAATTAACAATGAAGCGTTTTAGTGTTGCATAAATCATCGTCACGCTTTCCATGGGCTATATGTATACTGTGTATATATGTGTACTTTTTTTTGTAAAAAATTCCATTTACGATGTGCTTACGATAAAATTTTTAAAAGGGATTGATTTATTGGTGTTTTTCACTTCTGTGGGCAGTCCCTAGACTGGACTTTACATTTTTTTTCACACTATATTTTGAAATTTATGAAATTTTACAAAAAATACATAAAGTAAAAATATTAATAAAATTTAAGTCATTAAAAAACAATAACAATTGAAAGTTGATAGTAATTATAGAAAAATAATAATAAAACACATAATATGATAGAATTTAGAAAACACAAAAATAAAAAATTCCCCCCTATACAGGGTGATTTATTATAAATATCATAAAATTATTTTAGTTCGTTGTTTTTACATCTTCAAATATTTTTTGTTCATAATTGGACAACAATTTTCTTATAATAGAATTCTTTGAATAGTGTTAAAAATAGTTTTCCGCTATTTCCAGAGGCGTGCAGAAGGGATATAATGAAAAACAGTTTCGAATTGTCACTAACTTAAAAATAAAAATTCAATAAATATGAATATAAGAAAAAATTATTAGAAACAGAATTAATTAAAACTAATAAATTATATATTAAATTAATGGAATATTGTTGGAAATAAGGTATTTCAAACATTCCATTTAAACGCAAATAATTTGAAAACTACTTACTCTATGGCACAGAAACAAGAAGAATCAGGAAAACATTATTACGACAGTCGGACCTGTACTGAGGATATGTAGAGGTCCATGAAGAAAAAGAAGAAGAGTTACATCTAGAACTGTCATCGAAAAGTCTAGAAATGTAATCGAAAAGTCGAGAACTGTCTGGAACAGGTGTAAAGTATAAAAGGCGGGACAATTGACGTTTTTGAAATATTAGAAATTTGAGTTCTGTGTTCTGATAGTAAGACGTTGTTTGAATTGAATTGCGAAAGTTAAAGTTGTAAAAATAAAGAAAGTTTAAGAAAGTATAAGGAGTAACAGTATTTATAACTTACAGACGCCTCTGGTTATAGAGGAAAACTATATTTCGCTACTATTTATAGAATCCTTATTACGTAAACTGTTAGCCAAGTATGGATAAGAAATATTGGAAGGAGTCGGAAAATTAAATAAAAATTGAAGCAAATCTTCCAAACTTTTAATCACTCATCTTAAAACACCTAATAATGAGTTAAATAAGCAACAGATCCCGTTCTTCTCTTATCGAACACTCCAACTAATCCAGTTTTAGCAGATTCGTCCTTAGATATCCCTGTTACTGCGTTAAATCCATCAGCATACGTATACGAAATGTTGTGACCGTAACTTAGTAGATCTTGTACTATTGTTTCTTGCTGAAACATAAAATGGTATAATAAGTTTTCGAAAAACCACAGGGCTGGACAAAAAATGGATGACAAATGAATAATTTATGAAAATTACTTACCGTATTCAACCATCCATCTTCAAGGTAGAGGATCATGGGCAAAAGTTGGTGGTGCATTCTTTTAGAATCTGATGCAGTACGAATATCCATGTCGAAAAACAGTCTGTTAGCAAGAACCTAAAATAAAAATGTTTCTAGCCAGACCATAATACAATAATAAAGTAATAAAATACCTCTGAGACACTAGAAGTAATTTTGCTACCTCCTGCTCCACCAATAATCATAAAAAGATCTCCTTGTTTATCTAAAATTATGGAGGGTGCCATTGAAGACATTGGACGTTTTCCTGGTCGAATAAAATTAGACGGTGAAGGGGGAATTCCATATACGTTGGTTATTCCTGGACTTGAAAAGTCGTCCATTGAATTATTAAGGATAATGTCTGTACTTTTTGAGGCAATACCAGCCCCGAAACTAAAAAATAAATAAAAGAAGTAGGTATGTATTGTTGTACCTTTGGATATTTGATTCCCATTAAGGTTTCGTTATTCTTATCCTAAAGAACTCTAATATTCAAATACTTAAAGTTACACTGTTCATGTCAAAATAGTAAATAAACTTACATGTAATTGATGCTGCTCGTGAGAGATATCCCATCTCCGTTCGGTGCCCAAACACATATGTTTGCGGTACCATGATCTGCTCTAGTTTGGGTGTGCATTCCATAATGTTCTGGATCATTGAAAGTTTTTTTATCTTGTATTTTAGCACGGGTTTTTGCTGCGAAATCCTTAGAAACTAATCGTTTTATATCCTGGAAAAGAATGGTAAACTTTAAAACACAGTATTTTATTTTTTGTCTCTCAGACCAAATAAACTAATTATCTCTGTTAAGATGCCAAATTTGTTCAATCCCTGTCTTCAGTTCTTATTTTCTGCGCCAGGCATGTCTTGGACTTCTTATTCCTAATTTCTTCTCGCGCATTTTCAATTTTGTCTTCTAAATACTGTTTTCCAGCTCAATAGTCTCATTCGAGCTGCTCAAACATGAGATGGAATCTTGTAGCTATCCAACACCTTAGTGTTCCAGGCAGCTTATTCAGTCAGAGAATCTGAACTCTGACTGAACAAGCTGCCTGGTGCTTCAGTTTTGTAGTACTTTGAAGTAATCTTCAAGCCAGTGGTGACTCGGTTTCTTTATTTAAGATAGAAGCAGGTCTTTGTAAGTCTACGGGCTTTTGATCTTGACTATTCATGGTACAGTTTAGAGGAAAAAAAATTTAAATATTCGTAATCACTAGATCATTTTACGTAAATTTGCTCCAGTACTTTTTCCTCTATCTTGTAAAATAACTGGTAGGGGTGAGTGGGAAAGCTGACTCAATAAAATTGTTATAACTTCTGTTCCGCTCCATGGATTTTGATAAACTTAATATCGTTTGAAAGGGAATTCAATGCCGGTACTATTATGAACAATTCTCAACATTGGTTGGTTGGAAAATAGTTCTCCTCACAGTTTTACTAGTAAAAATAGAGTCACTCTCGCATTTTAGATAAAAACTGCAGAAGATATTTTCTTGTTCTACATTATCATACTTACACTATCTAAATCTACGAAATTCCCATCGCCTAATTTACTTCTTTGTCCATAAGCAAACTTCAAGGCTTCGACAAACCTTTGAGCATTTTTACTTGAAATTGGAACTTTAGAATCTAAGAAATTTTCCAATATGTTGATAACATAGATCAACAAAGGGCCTGAAGCTGGCAATGGATGTGAGTATATATCTTTTTCAAGAACCTCAGTGTGCACTGGTTCCAGTATTTCCAGCCTAAAAAAACACAAATCAAAAGAATAATTCCAGACAAACAAACATAAACTCACTCGTAATCTTGTAAATCCTTAGCAGTAACTATACCTCCATTATCTTGGATGTCTTTAACAAAATTTTTGGTCAAAGTACCTTTGTACAAAGCCAGGCCACCTTCTGAAGCTATTATTTTCAAAGTCTTAGCTAGCTTTGGCCTCTTGTAGAATTCTCCAAATTTGTAAACGTCATCGGTTTTGGGATCGATGAAAATGGCTCTACAAACATATTTCAAATAGATAAATTAGAGGAATGTTTTCGACTTCCTCTGAGCTAAAATCTACAGGATTGTAAATTGTTTCGTATCTCTACTTACTTCAATCCTGGGTCTGCGCGTACCATATCGATTGTTGTTCTAGCATTTCTATATGTCAAATCGTTCATGAGAATTCCCCGTGAACACATTTTAATAGTTGGTTCTATCAATTCACTCCATGGTACTTTGCCGCCATAATTTTTATATAGGTACCAGTATCCTTTGAGTTCTGATGGTATAGCAACTGATAGTCCTCCTATAAATTCAAGTTGCAAATCTTAAAAGGCTTTTTTAACTTACTCCTGGTGGTGAGAACCAAGAGAGTGCTAAGGAAGCTTGTATCTAGATTGAGCAGAAAGATGAAGTGCAAAAGGATATTTAGACAATTTAAATAAAACAACCAATATAACTTTGATAAAGCGCAAGAATTCCAGAATGAGTACAAAAAATATTCAGGTGAATTTTAAAAGAACTACGCTATGGGATGAAGAAGTCGAAAATATTAGATGAAGTCACGAAGAGCGAAGTGGTAAGGATAGTATCTTCTATATATAAAAACCCCTTTAATTTTAGACCAATTACTAGTTAAATATTAGTCTACATTTAGGTTGACAGTTGCTGACAGGGTGTGAAGCTGCAAAGTGTTTATAATTTACCTAAAGCAGAAAGACTCTGGTTATTCATAAACATATCTTCTTTGGCTGCAGCCGGAGCAGCTTCCCTAGCATTAACAGAAAATACTTTTCCAGTGGTTTTGTTAAAAATAGTTGCCATAAAACCACCCCCTAGACCCATGGTAGTTGGATTTACGACACCTTCACAAAATGCGGTTGCTATTACGGTGTCTATTGCATTTCCTCCTTTTTTCATAATCAATCTAAAAGGACCGTAGACAGTTAGAATTGAAGGATTTATACGAAATGTTATTACCAATGATCAAGTAAATACTCACTTTCCAATTTCTGCACAACCCTCTGCATTGCTAACTACTACCCCTTCTTGTGTGTTCACGAATTTGTGATCAATGTGTTTAACAACTCTTGCTTCATTTCCATCAAACTTTAACGTCAACCAGCACACAATTATAATAATTAGTTTGCTCCTGGAAAATGTATTAGAAGCATAAACATATAAAAGTAGTAAACTTATCTAAATCTACTAATTTGTTATTTAAACGAAGGATGGATTTATAAAGCAAAAGTGAATAGAACTATAATAGTTCATTATAAAATATATGAATGAGTTTTTTTATATTCTTCAACACTCGTCAGAAAATATATATATAAATTTTTAAGTTTCTCCTAGAATTCTTCAGAAAATTTCAACTAGTTTTATGATCTCTACTTTGTGTTTTTTTCAGTTTAAAATTTCTACCAGTGCTCGTCAGAAAACATGAACGATTAATAGTCTTTTCAGTTTTAAAAATTATTGGATCTTTATGATTTTTCAGAAAATGTGAACAAGTTTTTCGAGGACCTCAGTATTCGTCAAAAAATGTGAACAAGGTTTATGATAACCTCAGTATTCGTCAGGAAACTAGGACACATTTAACGAAATATGAACAAGTCATATAATGCCTTCGGTATTCGTCAGAAAATTAGGACACATTTAATGTTATTCGTCAGTATTCATTAAGAAATGTGAACAAGTCTTAAGTTGCCTTCAATATTTTTCAGAAAATTAGGACACATTTAATGTTATTCGTCAGTATTCATTAAGAAATGTGAACAAATTTTATGATACTTCCGATATTTGTTAGAAAATTAGGACACATTTAATGTTATTCGTCAGTATTCAATAAGAAATGTGAACAAGTCTTAAGTAGCCTTCAATATTTTTCAGAAAATTAGGACACATTTAATGTTATTCGTCAGTATTCATTAAGGAATGTGAACAAGTCTTAAGTTGTCTTCAATATTTTTCAGAAAATTAGGATACATTTCATGTTATTCGTCAGTACTCATTAAGAAATGTGAATAAATTTTATGATGCTTCCAATATTTGTCAGAAAATTAGGACACATTTAATGTTATTCGTCAGTATTCATTAAGAAATGTGAACAAGTCTTAAGTTTCCTTCAATATTTTTCAGAAAATTGGGACACATTTAATGTTATTCGTTAGTATTCATTAAGAAATGTGAACAAGTCTTAAGTTGCTTACAATATTTATCAGAAAATTAGGACACATTTCATGTTATTCGTCAGTATTCATTAAGAAATGTGCACAAATTTTATGAGGCTTCCAATATTTGTCACAAAATTAGGACACATTTGATGTTATTCGTCAGTATTCAATAAGAAATGTGAACAAGTCTTAAGTAGCCTTCAATATTTTTCAGAAAATTAGGACACATTTAATGTTATTCGTCAGTATTCATTAAGGAATGTGAACAAGTCTTAAGTAGCCTTCAATATTTTTCAGAAAATTAGACCACATTAAATGTTATTCGTCAGTATTCACTAAGAAATATGAACAAGTCTTATAATGCCTTCGGTATTCGTCAGAAAATTAGGACACATTTAATGTTATTCGTCAGCATTCAATAAGAAATGTGAACAAGTCTTAAGTAGCCTTCAATATTTTTCAGAAAATTAGGACACATTTAATGTTATTCGTCAGTATTCATTAAGGAATGTAAACAAGTCTTAACTTGCCTTCAATATTTTTCAGAAAATTAGGATACATTTCATGTTATTCGTCAGTACTCATTAAGAAATGTGAACAAATTTTATGATGCTTCCAATATTTGTCAGAAAATTAGGACACATTTAATGTTATTCGTCAGTATTCATTAAGAAATGTGAACAAGTCTTAAGTTGCCTTCAATATTTTTCAGAAAATTGGGACACATTTAATGTTATTCGTTAGTATTCATTAAGAAATGTGAACAAGTCTTAAGTTGTCTTCAATATTTATCAGAAAATTAGGACACATTTTATGTTATTCGTCAGTATTCATTAAGAAATGTGAACAAGTTTAATGATGCCTCCAATATTTGTCAGAAAATTAGGACAAATTTTATGTTATTCGTCAGTATTCATTAAGAAATATAAACAAGTCTTAAGGTCCCTCCAATATTTGTCAGAAAATTAGGACACATTTAATGTTATTCGTTAGTATTCATTAAGAAATGTGAACAAGTCTTAAGTTGCCTTCAATATTTTTCAGAAAATTAGGACACATTTCATGTTATTCGTTAGTATTCATTAAGAAATGTGAACAAGTCTTAAGTTGTCTTCAATATTTATCAGAAAATTAGGACACATTTTATGTTATTCGTCAGTATTCATTAAGAAATGTGAACAAGTTTAATGATGTCTTCAATATTTGTCAGAAAATTAGGACAAATTTTATGTTATTCGTCAGTATTCATTAAGAAATATGAACAAGTCTTAAGGTCCCTCCAATATTTGTCAGAAAATTAGGACACATTTAATGTTATTCGTTAGTATTCATTAAGAAATGTGAACAAGTCTTAAGTTGTCTTCAATATTTTTCAGAAAATTAGTACACATTTTATGTTATTCGTCAGTATTCATTAAGAAATGTGAACATGTTTTATATGCTCCCAGTATTTTTCAGAAAATTAGGAAACATTTTATGTTATTCGTCAGTATTCATTAGAAAATGTGAACAGGCTAATATTCGTAAGAAATTATTTAAAAAGTTTATAATCAAAATCATTTGACAGAGGGTAATGCGTTCAGCAAGAGCATAACAAATTCCATTTGTAAATATACATTTTACTACACCAGAACATCAGTATATAGACTATAGTTTAGTACATTTCATGTTACTAAAGCTTAAGTGTTAAATGTTTTTTCTTCAAATTATAAAAAAAATTAAGAAAGTTAGTAATATTTTATGATAGAATAGAAATAATAACGGAAAATAATTTTTAGCGATTATTTTTTTCACTTGTCAAAATCTGACATTTTAGTGGTTTTAACCAATAGCAATACATTATTCTAGCCAATCATTCGGTATTATACTGATAAAACTGCTTCCTCATCGATAATACCTTGATTACATTGAAACGTCAAAATTTTACTTTGAATTTGTCATTATTGACAACTAAAAGTCTAAAAATCCTTTTAAATTGTTGAAAAAAATAATCTTCCCAAATACAACTCGTTCTTCAAATTTTATCACATAATTTTTTATTTTCATCGGTCAAACTTGTTTTTTTGAGGCAAAAACATTCAAACAAACCGAATTTAGATAAAATCACTCGTCCTCACGGACTCGTGATTTTATCAATCGGTTTGTTTTCATATTTTTGCCAAATAAACAAGCTTTCGTGGAAAAGAAAAAATTATCGATAAAATTTGAAGCACTCGTGGTATTACCTTTGATAATTTCCAAAAACTTAATTTTTTTCCAAATAATAATTTAAATTTTTTGCAAAAAATTCTTCAACTTACATTTTAAAAGCAGTACTAACTTCTGTAAAAGCTCAGGTTCGTTCACTGAATTATCCCATTTTTTCGGCATTGTTTTAAAGTACGAAATATCAAAAAAATCTTATCGAAATATTTCAAAATAAATTGTTACCTTCCTGAAAAGTCTTTATCTATTATGTTACTATTATTTTTATCATGATTAATTACACGATGTCTGCTTAAAATAATAATTACAAGATAAATTAATCTGCATATATCAAAATGCACCGAGCAATTTTTTTTCGGTGTGTGATAGCGACTGATTATAGATTTGCTATACAGGAAATAACAAAAGAACAAAAATTTTAATGCCAAATATTCAGGTTCTTTTTAAATTCCGCCAAGTAATTAAATTTTAATAAAATTGAAAGAGACTTTTGTGGCCTGTTCGAGCTTAACGGTGCTGATTGGCGACGGTTTTTGTGGCTAGCTAGCGAAGCCACACGCAATTTGGCGCCAGAGCTAAGGCAAGAGCTACACGTAAGCTTACAACTAAGCATCAATCGGATAAAAAACTATTAAATTTGATAAAATACGGTGCGACGTAATTTGTTTCCTTAGAATTAACGATCTGCTAATCATTAACACGAATCTATTTTTAGTTGAACGCCCTATTCCTATTAAATTCCCTTCCAACCATGCCTAAGTCCAGGTCCAAACATAAACACGACACGGTACTTTTGAGGAATTTCCTTAACTTCCCTCTACTTCTAAAACCCCAAAAAACTCCAAACCACGGCTTCTAGTGGAAATTGCTGAAATTCCCGAATTTAAACCTCCAAAACTTCAACCACCCAATCTTTTTCCCAAAAAACTTCCGAAACACCCTTCAGCAGCTCCAAAAACTCCAAAATACCCCCACTTATGGAATCTCCGATTCCACGACCCACTCCAAAACAATCAAAAAAACACCCTGATATACCTCTCACTTACGCCCAGGCTGCAAAGTCTCCTGCCCCCCTCTTCACACTCTTCACGCTCCTCCCAAGCCTTTTCAATCCATGGAGAATCCATATTCACTCAAATCAACGAAGAAGCCTCAGTTCAGACTTCTACTTCTACTTCTAAACCTCCCTCCCATACATCATCTTCATCTACAATTCCATCACAAACTCTGCTCTCAGAAGGAACTTTTCTTCCTTCTGAACATAAATAAAATTCTCAAAGGTAAAATCTCCTATTTAAAAGCAAATTCTAATGGCACTGCCCTCCTCAAAGTTCCGAAGGACATTTCCCCTAAAGAACTTCAACTCAGACTTCATAATGCCATCAGAGACAACAAACAAACCGCTCCATTCAAACACTTCTGCCTCCATAAACAAGACTTCAGCCAACACCCTCACTACAAACTTCTCCTTCGTCATCAAGAATGTTGACAAAAATATTTCCAATGAAGATCTTCTCAAATATCTTCAAATAAACTTCTTAAAATGCTGGAGGATCGTCTTCTAAGCTAGCAACTCTCCAACCTCCCTAATCAGAGTTATCTCTAACTCTGAAACCCAACTTCACCAGGCACTCTCCACTGGTCATAGCATACACATCAAGTTTACTCTCGCGTAATTCCATTCACTGATTGCAATGATCGACTACTCTTCGATCTGATATTTTAGTCTGATGATGGTGCCATCTATCGTTCAGTAGTATCTCGGTTACGCAAATATTTAAAAGTTTCAAATTTCACCGCAATTTACTTAAACCGTTAAGTGAAAAACGCTTAAACCCACAGAACATACCCAAGGCTTAAACCGCCACCTCTCAGTGGCTCTGTAGCAGAATAATCAGTCAGTCAAAATAGTGCCGCACAAAATAACGCAGAACAAAAACAGCGGCAAACAAAATAGCTTATTCCTTTCCCCTTCTCGAAAATATATCAAAGAATTTGTATACCACATGAAATTTTCCCAAAAGAGGAAGGAAATAAGCTATTTTGTCTGCCGCTGTTTTTGTGCTGCGCTATTTTGACTGACGCTATTTTAACCTAGCGCTATTTTGTCTAGCGCAGTATATATGCATCTCTCCTTTTGGGGTCTCTGTTCTTCTCATTAGGATGACAGGCTATTTATTTTTTTAGACAATGCAAAAAGTATCCTGAAAAATGATTTAACAATAAAGATTTTCTTGAAAATTCTTCGAACATCCTTAAAAACAGAAATACAGTTTTATTTATATCCTTGTGTACCTTTTTACTTTTACTTTTTCATTAACATACTCAAAAAGACTAATAAATAAGGTTTTCAAAATAATATACTTTTATATTCACTTCTAGGATGGCCGGTATATATAAATATTAATCGTAGATATGATAAACAACTTTACTTGTATAACGGGGTGACTAATGGGGGTGACGAATAAATTTTGTCGATTTATATTCAGTAGCGTGTCGACTTTCGAATAGGAAATATCGGAAATATCGTTCGAAATTAACGTGTCTCGTGAAGTGTAGTGAATAGTGCCTATATGGATTACTTGGATTACAATCTGATACATTTGCGGTAAGTTTTCATTTTATTTACTGGTAGTTATTGGTAATACTGTTTTTTTTAATATTTCAAATCACATACGAACAATTTTATTACTATAAACAATTGATTTTTAATATATAAACGAAGTATTTTACAATTGTTTATTAGATTTTAAATTTGCTATAATCCATTTTTGCTCTCTCTTACTATTTTTTTATACCAAAATATTTAAAATACTGAAAAGGGGGCCTGTATATATTCCTAGCTATGACAAATCGTATAAAAGTGGTTAGTCATGATAAACTGTAGATATTTCTACCTCGTATTGGGGCTCCTATAGGAAATATTAAATGACAATTTATATGTGTATGCTTCCATTGTTTCTTAATATACAGAATTGATATATATTGTTTATTTATAATCCATTTTTGCATCTTTTTGATGTTTTTTTTTTATACCAAAATACTCAAAATTCTAAAAAGTCGGCCGGTATATATTCCTAGCTATGACAAATTGTTCTTTATAAACTGTACATATACTTCTACCTCGTATTGGGGCTCCTGTGGGAAATATTTAAAGACAATTAAACTGTGTCCTGTTCCATTTTGTTTATTAACATACAGGGTCTTTAAAAATTAGTTAATTTTATTCATATAAAAGTTTAGCAGAATAGATTCAGAAAAATGTATTAATTTTTGTACAAATGTTCAATTTTTAATAACTAATAACATTGTTTAATCAAACAATGCTAATAATCTTAATTCGTGTTATATTTTTAATAATACAGGTGGTTTACTTAATTTTTAAAACCGATTTTCAAGAGAAAGAAGCTGTTTTGAATAATAAAACATCACCCTGTATAATATGTATTCAGTAATTCATAGGTATTTGCATTTTATCGAATTCTCTGACATTTCTTATACTTTTACTCAAAATTAAAACCTACAGTAGGTTCTACACATACTTTTTTCAAAAAATAGCTAAGCTATACTCTTGTGTATTCTCATATTTGAATATCTGGTTCTTTTTTAATGAAAATAATATATTTTCTTCAATTTAAAAAAGATCAAACTGTATTTTTTTGTCGAAACAATATTCTGAGAACTCGATAAATTGACAATACTATGCAATTTGGAACATATAAACTTTTGGAATTGTATGCTTATTTAGTACCACCCGTCCAACCTTCATATCTAAAGGAAAACTTATTATTTATTATCTATTTGTATACTTTCTTAAATCTGGATAAAGGTTTTCAAAAACCAAATACAAGTTGAAATTTTATATTTGACATACCCCGTAGGAGAATCAATACGAGGTAGGAGTATGTACAGTTCCCCATGACTCAACTTAAATAACAGAACTTTCTTTAATATTTTATACTACATACAGGGTGTTTCTGAATTTATGCGAAAAAATTCAGGTGGTGATTGCCCTTATAAAATTATAATAGGTCTTTCATATGAAAAAATGTCCTCACTCCACTCCCTTCCGAGATATTACCCCCTAAAAATAGGATGAGTGAAATTGAGTTTTTATTTATTTTTTCTCAAATTTAAGTAAAGATAGAAACTTCAAATTTTGTAACTCGCAATTACTAACCATCGGCATCTTCTCAACATTCCTGTTAAATTATAAGAGAATGAAATTATCAACCCTTAATTTAATTAATATCAAATTTTTTTCGAGATTGAGTTTTGTGAAATAAAATTATTATTTAAAATCTCTATTGTCTTGAAAAATTTTTTTTACTCTTGAAGATTTTTCCTAGATACAATAGATTTAGAAATTTTTTTTTCTCCGAATCTATTGAATCTAGGAAAAAACTTCGAGAGTAAAAAAAGTTTTTCGAGACAATAGAGATTTTGAATAATATTTTTATTTCACGAAACTCAATCTCGAAAAAAATTTGATACTAAATAAAGTAAGGGTTGATAATTTCACTCCCTTATAATGTAACAGGAATTTTGAGAAAATACCGGTGGTTAGTAATTGCGAGTGCACGAAATTTACAAAATTTAAAGTTTCCATCTTTACTTAGATTTTAGAAAAAAAATCTCAATTTTATTCAGGGTGATATGGGGTGGGATTAGGAGATTTTGTCATAATTTTATACGCGAAATCACCTTCTGAATTTTTGTGCCTAAATTTAGGAACACACTGTATACATAAATAATTTCTTAATGCTGATTTTAAACTTACGAACTTATAATAATTTTACAAACTGCGTATTTAATTGATTGTCCAAGATTCCTTTAGCTGAAATAACAAGCAAAAAAATTATTATACAGGATGATTCTTTATAAAATGACCCTAGATGCCTTTGTTTTTTTAATCGTAAATGTTTTTGTTTTTTAGAAAACATGATTTATTTAAATTATTAATTTAGTTAAATTATTTAGAATCGTTCTTTAATAATATAATTATTTGTTTTAGGTTTCGTAAAGTATTGGTCTACTCCTAGGGAGTGTGAGTATACAGTAATTCTCAATTTCTATCAAATGACATCATATCTCAATATCATCCTGCCTTTCTTTCACAAATTGGTACTTTTTTCAAAAGACATAGGTAAGCTATGTCATTCCTCATATTTCCTGCCTTTCGTTAATAAGTTGGTACTTTTCAAAAGACATAGGTAAGCTATGTCATTCCTCATATTTCCTAAATACTATGCCTTTCGTTAATAAGTTGGTACTTTTCAATAGACATAGGTAAGCTATGTCAATCCGAACATTTCCTAAATACTATGCCTTTCGTTAATAAGTTGGCACTTCTCAAAAGACATAGGTAAGCTATGTCAATCCGAACATTTTCTAAATATTAAAATATTATGACTTTCGTTAATAAGTTGGTACTTTTCAAAAGACATAGGTAAGCTATGTTATTCCTCATATTTCCTAAATACTATGCCTTTCGTTAATAAGTTGGTACTTTTCAAAAGACATAGGTAAGCTATGTCATTCCTCATATTTCCTAAATACTATGCCTTTCGTTAATAAGTTGGTACTTTTCAATAGACATAGGTAAGATATGTCAATCTGAACATTTCCTAAATACTATGCCTTTCGTTAATAAGTTGGTACTTCTCAAAAGACATAGGTAAGCTATGTCATTCCTCATATTTCCTCATATTCGTTAATGAGTTGGTACTTTTCAAAAGTCATAGGTAAGCCATGTCATTCCTCATATTTCCTAAATACTATGCCTTTCGTTAATAAGTTGGTACTTTTCAAAAGACATAGGTAAGCTATGTCATTCCTCATATTTTCTAAATACTATGCCTTTCGTTAATAAGTTGGTACTTTTTAAAAGACATAGGTAAGCTATGTCATTCCTCATATTTTCTAAAAACTATGCCTTTCGTTAATAGGTTGGTACTTTTTAAAAGACATAGGTAAGCTATGTCATTCCTCATATTTCCTAAATACTATGCCTTTCGTTAATAAGTTGGTACTTTTCAAAAGACATAGGTAAGCTATGTCAATCCGAACATTTTCTAAATACTATTCCTTTCGTTAATAAGTTGGTACTTTTCAAAAGACATAGGTAAGCTATGACAATCCGAACATTTTCTAAATACTATTCCTTTCTTTATTAAGTTGGTACTTTTCAAAAGACATAGGTAAGCCATGTCATTCCTCATATTTCCTAAATACTATGCCTTTCGTTAATAAGTTGGTACTTTTCAAAAGACATAGGTAAGCTATGTCATTCCTCATATTTTCTAAATACTATGCCTTTCGTTAATAAGTTGGTACTTTTTAAAAGACATAGGTAAGCTATGTCATTCCTCATATTTTCTAAAAACTATGCCTTTCGTTAATAGGTTGGTACTTTTTAAAAGACATAGGTAAGCTATGTCATTCCTCATATTTCCTAAATACTATGCCTTTCGTTAATAAGTTGGTACTTTTCAAAAGACATAGGTAAGCTATGTCAATCCGAACATTTTCTAAATACTATTCCTTTCGTTAATAAGTTGGTACTTTTCAAAAGACATAGGTAAGCTATGTCAATCCGAACATTTTCTAAATACTATTCCTTTCGTTAATAAGTTGGTACTTTTCAAAAGACATAGGTAAGCTATGTCAATCCGAACATTTTCTAAATACTATTCCTTTCGTTAATAAGTTGGTACTTTTCAAAAGACATAGGTAAGCTATGTCAATCCGAACATTTTCTAAATACTATTCCTTTCGTTAATAAGTTGGTACTTTTCAAAAGACATAGGTAAGCTATGTCATTCCTCATATTTCCTAAATACTATGCCTTTCGTTAATAAGTTGGTACTTTTCAAAAGACATAGGTAAGCTATGTCAATCCGAACATTTCCTAAATACTATGCCTTTCGTTAATAAGTTGGTACTTTTCAAAAGACATAAGTAAGCTATGTCATTCCTCATATTTCCTCATATTCGTTAATGAGTTGGTACTTTTCAAAAGTCATAGGTAAGCTTTGTCAATCCAAACATTTTCTAAGTATTATGCCTTTCCTTAATAAGTTGGTACTTTTCAAAAGACATAGGTAAGCTATGTCATTCCTCATATTTCCTAAATATTATGCCTCTCGTTAATAAGTTGGTACTTTTCAAAAGACATAGGTAAGCTATGTCAATCCGAACATTTTCTAAATACTATTCCTTTCGTTAATAAGTTGGTACTTTTCAAAAGACATAGGTAAGCTATGTCAATCCGAACATTTTCTAAATATTAAAATATTATGACTTTCGTTAATAAGTTGGTACTTTTCAAAAGACATAGGTAAGCTATGTCATTCCTCATATTTCCTAAATACTATGCCTTTCGTTAATAAGTTGGTACTTTTCAATAGACATAGGTAAGCTATGTCAATCCGAACATTTCCTAAATACTATGCCTTTCGTTAATAAGTTGGTACTTTTCAAAAGACATAAGTAAGCTATGTCATTCCTCATATTTCCTCATATTCGTTAATGAGTTGGTACTTTTCAAAAGTCATAGGTAAGCTTTGTCAATCCAAACATTTTCTAAGTATTATGCCTTTCCTTAATAAGTTGGTACTTTTCAAAAGACATAGGTAAGCTATGTCATTCCTCATATTTCCTAAATATTATGCCTCTCGTTAATAAGTTGGTACTTTTCAAAAGACATAGGTAAGCTATGTCAATCCGAAAATTTTCTAAATACTATGCCTTTCGTTAATAACTTGGTACTTTTCAAAAGACATAGGTAAGCTATGTCAATCCGAACATTTCCTAAATACTATGCCTTTCGTTAATAAGTTGGTACTTTTCAAAATAGATAGGTAAGCTATGTCAATCTGAAAATTTTCTAAATACTATGCCTTTCGTTAATAAGTTGGTACTTTTCAAAAGACATAGGTATGCTATGTCAATCCGAAAATTTTCTAAATACTATTCCTCTCGTTAATAAGTTGGTACTTTTCAAAAGACATGGGTAAGCTATGTCAATCCTAAAAATTTTTAAATACTATGCCTTTCGTTAATAAGTTGGTACTTCTCAAAAGACATAGGTAAGCTATGTCAATCCGAACATTTTCTAAATATTAAAATATTATGACTTTCGTTAATAAGTTGGTACTTTTCAAAAGACATAGGTAAGCTATGTCATTCCTCATATTTCCTTAATACTATGCCTTTCGTTAATAAGTTGGTACTTTTCAAAAGACATAGGTAAGCTATGTCATTCCTCATATTTCCTAAATACTATACCTTTCGTTAATAAGTTGGTACTTTTCAATAGACATAGGTAAGCTATGTCAATCCGAACATTTTCTAAATACTATGCCTTTCGTTAATAAGTTGGTACTTCTCAAAAGACATAGGTAAGCTATGTCATTCCTCATATTTCCTAAATACTATACCTTTCGTTAATAAGTTGGTACTTTTCAAAAGACATAGGTAAGCTATGTCAATCCGAAAATTTTCTAAATACTATTCCTCTCGTTAATAAGTTGGTACTTTTCAAAAGACATAGGTAAGCTATGTCAATCCTAAAATTTTCTAAATACTATGCCTTTCGTTAATAAGTTGGTACTTCTCAAAAGACATAGGTAAGCTATGTCAATCCGAACATTTTCTAAATATTAAAATATTATGACTTTCGTTAATAAGTTGGTACTTTTCAAAAGACATAGGTAAGCTATGTCATTCCTCATATTTCCTAAATACTATGCCTTTCGTTAATAAGTTGGTACTTTTCAAAAGACATAAGTAAGCTATGTCATTCCTCATATTTCCTCATATTCGTTAATGAGTTGGTACTTTTCAAAAGTCATAGGTAAGCTTTGTCAATCCAAACATTTTCTAAGTATTATGCCTTTCCTTAATAAGTTGGTACTTTTCAAAAGACATAGGTAAGCTATGTCATTCCTCATATTTCCTAAATATTATGCCTCTCGTTAATAAGTTGGTACTTTTCAAAAGACATAGGTAAGCTATGTCAATCCGAAAATTTTCTAAATACTATGCCTTTCGTTAATAACTTGGTACTTTTCAAAAGACATAGGTAAGCTATGTCAATCCGAACATTTCCTAAATACTATGCCTTTCGTTAATAAGTTGGTACTTTTCAAAATAGATAGGTAAGCTATGTCAATCTGAAAATTTTCTAAATACTATGCCTTTCGTTAATAAGTTGGTACTTTTCAAAAGACATAGGTATGCTATGTCAATCCGAAAATTTTCTAAATACTATTCCTCTCGTTAATAAGTTGGTACTTTTCAAAAGACATGGGTAAGCTATGTCAATCCTAAAATTTTTTAAATACTATGCCTTTCGTTAATAAGTTGGTACTTCTCAAAAGACATAGGTAAGCTATGTCAATCCGAACATTTTCTAAATATTAAAATATTATGACTTTCGTTAATAAGTTGGTACTTTTCAAAAGACATAGGTAAGCTATGTCATTCCTCATATTTCCTTAATACTATGCCTTTCGTTAATAAGTTGGTACTTTTCAAAAGACATAGGTAAGCTATGTCATTCCTCATATTTCCTAAATACTATACCTTTCGTTAATAAGTTGGTACTTTTCAATAGACATAGGTAAGCTATGTCAATCCGAACATTTTCTAAATACTATGCCTTTCGTTAATAAGTTGGTACTTCTCAAAAGACATAGGTAAGCTATGTCATTCCTCATATTTCCTAAATACTATACCTTTCGTTAATAAGTTGGTACTTTTCAAAAGACATAGGTAAGCTATGTCAATCCGAAAATTTTCTAAATACTATTCCTCTCGTTAATAAGTTGGTACTTTTCAAAAGACATAGGTAAGCTATGTCAATCCTAAAATTTTCTAAATACTATGCCTTTCGTTAATAAGTTGGTACTTCTCAAAAGACATAGGTAAGCTATGTCAATCCGAACATTTTCTGAATATTAAAATATTATGACTTTCGTTAATAAGTTGGTACTTTTCAAAAGACATAGGTAAGCTATGTCATTCCTCATATTTCCTAAATACTATGCCTTTCGTTAATAAGTTGGTACTTTTCAATAGACATAGGAAAGCTATGTCAATCCGAACATTTTCTAAGTATTATGCCTTTCCTTAATAAGTTGGTACTTTTCAAAAGACATAGGTAAGCTATGTCATTCCTCATATTTCCTAAATATTATGCCTCTCGTTAATAAGTTTGTACTTTTCAAACGACATAGGTAAGCTATGTCAATCCGAAAATTTTCTAAATACTATTCCTCTCGTTAATAAGTTGGTACTTTTCAAAAGACATAGGTAAGCTATGTCAATCCGAAAATTTTCTAAATACTATGCCTTTCGTTAATAAGTTGGTACTTTTCAAAAGACATAGGTGAGCTATGTCAATCTAAAAAATTTCTAAATACTATTCCTCTCGCTAATAAGTTGGTACTTTTCAAAAGACGTAGGTAAGCTATGTCAATCCGAAAATTTTCTAAATACTATGCATTTCGTTAATAAGTTGGTACTTTTCAAAAGACATAGGTAAGCTATGTCATTCCTCATATTTCCTAAATACTATGCCTTTCGTTAATAAGTTGGTACTTTTCAATAGACATAGGTAAGCTATGTCAATCCGAATATTTCCTAAATACTGCAGTCTTTCGTTAACAAGTTGGTACCTTTCAAAAGACATAGGTAAGCTATGTCGTTACTCGTATTTTCTGTTCTGTTTTTTTTCTGCCCTTTCTCCCCTGCTGGTGTCATTCGGTTTGAAATTGTGAATTATTTTTTTATTGCAATTGTTAAGTAAGCCACATGTACCGACTTTTTTGTTTACGATTGACTTTTTCCCGCACGGATGCACGCAGTATCACACTGTGAGAAAGTACTCGTTACCTAGGTTGTCCGTAAGCCTCGCTTGCAAAACGAGCAGTCATCCAGATGGGCGAGTACGCTTAAGTGTTTTCCGTTTGTCGAATGGGTATGGGTTGACAAGTAGGGGGAATAGTTGCCCAGTATGGGCCATCAAAATATCGTAGATTTCTAAGTTGGTACATGCAAAACGGCAATACTTGGCGATTTAATACTAACAATTTTTTTCAGCGCTTCCTTTTCAGCACACTAACTCTCTCTTAAAGGCTTCAAGATGTCATCAACTTTTTTCAACATTTTTTAATTTTGTTTGATTTTCTGTTTCAGGACTTTTCTTAGGGATGGATTTATTTGGAATATATGCATATATTTAAACTTGCTGATAGGCCTATCTTATAATTTTACTTTTTTTATGTCCTAGGGTTTACATTAAAATTTTTCTTATTAATTTTATTTTTTGTTTTAGAATTCTTATTAGGAAAGGATTTTTTAGGTTACAAAAGTGACTTTGCAGTTTAGAGCTTCAGAATTTTTATTAATATTTGGTAAAGTTTTCTTTGTATGATTTTTTCTTAGCTGCATGGGTTTAAAAGGTGCATGCATCTTGTAGAGGGAGGTAAAGTAGTGGTGATTTAGGGGGTTTAGTATTTTAATTATAAAATTTTGTATGTAACAATATTTTTATGTTGTAATTCGTTTTTCAATTTTTCGGCTCTTATAAAAAAATGTAAATGTTAATATTTTATTGATATTGAACATATCTTTTTTATAATTGCTAAGTTTGCATTTATATTTTATCCTGTTTGTAAATGTATATATCTGCACTTTGCTAGAGTAAAGATAAACTCTGGCTTAGTGCAGCCGGTAGAGAACATCCAGCTTTCAAGGGGTCGCATTTTCTAGTTTTGTCTGAGATTTCCTCCGCCGGCGGGGAATATTTTCCATCGGTTGTGAATATTTTAACCGGTTGATTATATTTTCTACCGATAAAGGGAACAACTTCCAGTCGAGAGGGACAACTTCAAGCCGTGATGGGAAATGATTGCTTATATTTGTTAATAGATGTGTATTTAATTTCTGTTTTGTATCGCTTTGGTTATGTATATTAGGTAACAAAACAAAAGCAATATTACATATAAGCATAACGATTTTAAAAAAGAAGACGACTGAATTGTGGTCCTATGTCAACCCTTATGTAGCTTACTTCTCTTTTAGGTAATGTAAGTCACATCATAAATGGCGAACTATGTAAATCATCCAAAAGTTGAATTTTTAAATCGACATAAAAACCTTGTGAGAATGAAAATATTAAAAATAATTGAATCCCCATTATGATTTTGTCCACCACTAACTATTAACATTGAGAAAACATCATGTTTTTGTTAAGTTTAACACCCCATTATTTACGAATACTTTTCTATACAACAGAAGTTTTTTCAGTGCATGTTAGGTGCTGTTACTGTCTCTCTCGTGGCATAGTTACATATGACAGGTGAGAAATAAAACAAGAATGATAATTTTATTCATTTGAATTTATTTTCACTGACAGATATCCAAAATAACAATAGAAAAATAGGCACAGAAATATTTATAAATTATATAAAAATAACAAAAATATGTTACCAAGAAATTCACTAAATTACTTAAATATTCTAATATTTGCACTTGGTATTTGGTACATCACCAAGAAGTTGATTCAATCAACCTAAAACAAAACAAATACATAAATTTCGTTGTTCAAATTAATATTTATATATTTACCATAGGTATTTTTTATAAATCTATCATTTCCTCTTAATTTCTCCTGATTTATATTGATCATTATTCGGTTTTCAGATTTGGAATCAACATCAAAATCTTCAGTTAAATTACTAGTAGACTTTGCGAATCCTTTTGCTAAATTGCTTACAGATATCCTCACTGTACCATTACTTTGTGGCCTTATTTGTGGGGAGCTCAATAGATCGTCCTGAAACACATATCGATAAGAATTATAATAGTGTCCACACGAACAGGAAGTTTGAAAAGAGCTTCATCTTATAACAAACCCCCTCCCACTTTGAGAGTGATATTATCCCTAATTAAAACTACCTACTGAGTTTGTGTATGAATAGCGAAAGACCCACAACTCCAGGCATTCCTCATTGATACTCAAATCCTTAATAAACAACAATAGACAACAAAAAACCGTCTTACCATAGATTCTGTTCTTTTTCTTAAATTCGATTTGTTCAACGTTTGCGACAACTCCATAGCTAAATTTCTTGGGGAGCTACCCCCACTATTCCGTCCCAAAGTACCATTTTTCAAAAAATCTAACCGTCCCGGTGGACTTCTAGTTACAGCATACTCTCCAATACTAACATTCACCGATTTTGGTCTTTCTTGTCCACTTGTGGAGGTCACCGAACAATTCGATAGCTTAGCACAGAGATCTCTCTTTTGGAAATAAATATTTGGTGGTTTTGGCTTCACATCATTTGGAGTTTTTATCTTAAAAGAATCCAAAGAGTCCATCTCCACGGAGTCATTGACGCGTTGTGTTTTAAGAGTAGAAGATGTGGAAGATAGACTTAGAGTATCGTAATCTGGAGTGGGACAAGGTGGAGGTTGATGGCAAGATAGAACTGATCGTTTAATTGGAACTGGTGGAGCTTTTGGTTTCATCTTGATAGATTTGGGGGTACTGGAAACAATGGTAGGTGGTTCCGTTGGTGTAGGAGATACGTTGTCTAATGGTGGCTGGAAAATTAGATTTTATATAAAAAATTGTTCTCTCTCATTATAAAAATACTTACTGGTGGTGGCGGTGGTGGTGGCGAAGCAGCTTCTGGAATTCTGTTATGTTCACTATTGGCTAAATTGAGCAAGCGATCAGAGAGTTTTTGGGAGAGTTCTTTATGAGCTAAGCGTTCCTGAAACAATATTAAATCAACAAATCGTCTAGCAAAGAAAGGGTAACTTTTGGAGGGTGAACTGGTTCCCACAGCATTGAATCTAGTATACATTTTTCTGGCAAAGCTCAACTTTATGTCATTAAATACTCACCAATGTATCTTTTCCTAAAGCAGTAGATTTTGTACCATCAAGACTAGGTGACTTGAACATCTTCTGATGAGCCTGTTTGAATTCATTCATCAACTTGTCATGTTGGAATTGTTGATCCGAGCTCAATCCTCTAAGTAGCTTCTTTTTCTGTATTTGATCTTCGATGGAGGATTCTTCGGTTACTTTAAGTGCTTTTTTCTAAAAAGAATAAGTAAACGATGTCATTATCTTCACCAGTTAAAGTAGGGAGTGAAAATAAAGACTTACTTCCGATCTTCTTTTAATCTCCAAAGATATAGCTGAAGAAAGACTACTGCTAGCTGCGCTAGCAAAACTAGCTTTACTGGCAAGGCTGCTACTAGAAGAACTTTTGGTTAATTGATTTAGTCCGCTAGGCTGATCATCGTCATCAGTTCTATGGACTTCTACGACTATTTTGCTGTCTCTACGTTCTGGTACCTTTAACAGAATATGAACTATACATCAAAAACTCGACAATTTTTATCATTTTCACGTGAGTCATTTAGTTCATTAGTTAAGTAAATTATACTAAGGTTGCCTTATGGATTTATTTTCAACTTACTTTGCTCTCTGGAGTGGATAGGATGATAGGTTCATATATATTGGCCACGTACTCGTGTCCGTTATTTTTTATTGTAGTACCGTTTTCAGATAAATTGATTATTGTTGGCTTATAAATGTTTTGATCTTCTCTCTCTTCCTCCCAATCTGGCAAATTCCAATTTTTATTGGTTAAACCTAGACAAAAGTTTCGTTTTTTAACAACAATTACTAGAAATATCTTCACTAAAAGTAAAAACATTGTGAAAGAACACAGAATTATTGTTGGATAGTAGATAAAGAAAAAGAAGATAGGTTACTTCTTCACAATGTAATCTGTAAAGAAGTAAGTCTGCCTACATCCTTAGGGAGCACGAAGGGTGTTTTCTCAGCTATTTCCATAAGATAGTTTTGCCTACAATTTGCAGAATGATTTACGATTATGGACCTGATCTTCTTCCAGTCCATTAAGAGCAAGGCTTCTGCATTCTGAAGCTTCATTGATGTAGGCTTGCCCAAAGTCTGATATCTTAGATCGTTGCTTTTCAAAGCATCTCTTTTCCAGATTTAAGAGGATTCCCAGTGGTGACTCTGGGCCTGAGTTCCTTTCATGGCAATAACTAGAAAAGGACTAATGGCTTTTCCCATGTCATAAAATATTGTTGTTAGAATCTTCTTTGTAGCTCATTTCAGTTAACTTTCTATCAATATTTTCAATATTTCAACACCTTTTGTGTTGGCCTTTAAAAAACTCACCTCTTTGATTCAATCGATCTTCTAAATTTTGATTTTCTTCTTTGACTATGGATAAACGTTTCGGGTCTCCCCAAGATGAACTCTGATCTTCAGTAACTGAACTAGCTGAACTATTATAACCACTAGATTCGCCAGGGAATAATTCTGAAGCTGCTGCTTTTCTTATTAAGAGGTCCAGTTGACGGGAAGTTTTCATTAGATTTACAGCCTGCAACGAAAATGGAAAAAATATGACTCATGTACTTATAGCCATAGGGATCACTATAATTGATATAGTGAGATGGTGTAATTTTATGTCAAAGTGCCTTTGCTGCTTTACCAGCTGCAGTTAACCAGTTTTCTTGACGTTGCAAAGTTTCCCATAAAGCTTGGAAAAAATAATTTTCAGTAACCCTAACCAGGACCCGGAAATGGACAAGTTTGCATACGAACCAATGTCGAGGTGACCCATACCTTCAACCAGGAAGAATATAAATACAAATAAATCAGTTCTAGATGCTAAAATTTAAGTTAACGGCTTACAAATCTCTATAGCATTGGCCAAATAATAATTATTAAAAAAACTTTAATGATTTAATTCGAAATAGCCTACGGAAATAAATAGCTTGTTCGACTTTAACAAGATCCTATTAAAATATATTTATTGTCCATTATTCCTGACGCCATTACCTAAACAATGAACATTAATCGTATTGTGTTTTCACTGGACAATGGTGAATTAATTTTTTATATATATATATATATATATATATATATATATATATATATATATATGTATGTATATTTATTTCATAACGATTCTAATACGCTTAAACGCAAGTTTGATTACGTTTTGTTATGGCAGATATAAAACGTATGTGGTTTTTTCTGTAGGTAGGCACGTGTGTAATAAACAGTTGTTTTTTAAGTGAAAGTAACTCTTAATCTAGCATTTCCTGCATATTTTAAAAGTCCTACATGGTACCTAAATTAGTACAAAATTTGCATCCTCAAAACTATGAATAAACTGAGAAATGGTCATTTCATTAGAGGTAGTACTATAAAGTCACCTGGTCTAGTTCCTCTTGACCCTGGCTCTTTAATATTGTTATCAGGATCATCAGTTACTTCCTTAATAAAAGAATATTCACAAAAAGGACTACAAGTTTACTTCTAGAATTCCCTATTAAACAAGTTCTTTGTCGTTCATTTATTCTTTGATGCCAAAAGGGCTTCAAATTTACCATAGAATAGCATTTCAAAGCGACTAGACTTACCTCATTAAATGGTATATCCGAAAAATCTACATTATTACATTGCACAATTTGATCTCCTGGTCGTAATCCTGCCTCTCGTGCTATTCCACCTTCCTTTGTAAACTGTACAAAAATTCCAGGCTTCCATTCCGGTCCTTTACATATCCTGAAACAAATATCAACAATTGATGTTGGCTACACCTAAATCCCTAGCTACAAAATATTCGTTAAATATGATACTTACCCACATCCCAGTTTGGATCTAGGGGCTACTATTATATTGATGCGGACATCTCTAGGCTTTTCAATAAACTGCGGTGAAGATCTTGAAGAAGATGAGTTGGTATCAGTGATTATTTGCCAACTTAATATGTCAGTTTTTTTGCTGAAATTAAAAACCACATTAGTATTGAAAAATATACATTATTATTTTGTAATGGTGGATCAAGACACCGGAAATGAGACAGACCAAAGACAGATCAACAGACATATGCAGCTTTTTGGATATAGAAGGAGCAATTGACAATACTCCTCATGAGGCTGTCAGAAGAGCAATAAATAGAAGAGGTGTAGACACCACAACATCCAAATGGATGTCGGAACTGCTCACCACCAGAGTAGCAGAGACGAGGACGAGCAAAGACATTCTCTCCATCTGTACAACCAGAGGATGTCCACAGGGAGGAGTAGCAACCCCAATAATGTGGAGCCTGACGGTTGACGAACTTCTGTGTGGTTTGACTGACCTTGGAATATCCTGCCAAGGATATGCCGATGATATTGTCATAACAGTCAAGGGGAAATTCGAAAATGCCCTTTGTGACATCGCACATAAGGGTCTGAACTATACAAATAGCTGGTGTAGGCAAGTAGAACCCCACCAAAACTCTGAGACTTTCCTCGGGAAATAAGAAGAAGTAGGGGAGCACAATAGATCTTTTAGGTCTCAGTGAATGTCACCCCAATTTACATACATACATCTAAATCCTGTAGTTCTTATAGATAATGCTGCTAAAAAAATCATATCTAGCTCGTATTCGATTTAGGGAGCCCCTAACATAGCTTGGAATCAAATCTAACCTAATATGGAGTAGAAATTATTACAATCCACGAGTCAAGATCCATCAAATCACACCACTCGCATTAAAATCTATCCAGTGGATCTGAAGATCAGACAAACTGAGATTTCCCAGTTGTTTCAAATAGTTGGTACTGGGGAAGGTTATTTGTTAGCTTGTTGAGGTTAAAATGCGTGACAATGCTTAGATTTCTCCTGAACGGAATAATTTTGGGAACAGCATTCTTTATGCCAAAGTTTATTTCAAAACTAAATTGACAGCAACTGACAAGCGGAACTTCTATAATCTGCTACAAACCAGAGGCACTATGACCTATTGACTTGATGTTAGGTTAGGTTTCTGGTGGGTGTGTTTTTATAGCCCTACTTATTCATATTTCACCAGACAATTTCAGCTTCTTTACAAAGCAGGTTAATTAATTTGGTGAATGATATTCCAGGTCTGAGAACATCAGATACCTGATTCCAGGCACAGAGTATTATGCTCTACTGTTTCATCTTCCAGACAAAGACGGCTCTTCGGATCTTCCAATAGTTCAATTATCACTACATGATGATTCAGACGAAAGTGGCCTGTTAGTAGTGGCTTGGTGTACTCCATTTCTATCTCCCATTACACTGGTACCATCCAGCAGACGCATTAAGTGAGAGCCGAATATTCCGAGCTTCTCCCCAAGCTTGTAAGGTTGTTTAGGTGCAGTTTTTTTAATGTGAGGTTTTTAGTAAAATGATAATGGCTGAGTGTCACCAGTCTATTGAGATTTGTCCACTCTTTCATTTAATAAAGTTGAAGAACTTGATGTGTCAAAGACATCACTTCTCTTCGTAGGACATTTCAAGTGGGTCACTTTTTTTATACATTACAATTGAGGCGTTCCATACTTAAAACTTACTCTGTATATATTCAAATAAAATTCACTTACTCTTTGACTGGAATCATTCCCACACCTGTAAAAGAAAACAAATTTATTAATATAGTTAAAAGTAAAACGTGACTCGTGATGATTTCATAACAAACTATTATTATAGAAGAATGTTGAATGTAGATATCGACTCCGGAATTATAGAACCGCGTGTTCAGTTAATTAATAAGTATGTTTTTCTTTTTGGGTATCTGGCATTCGAGTTTAAGGTCATTTCTTTCATTTAATTCTTAAATGCCAAGCTTTAAGGATTGTTTTGTTTTACAGATATAATTTAAAGGGGAGAATAGAATAAGATGGGTGCGTAGAAAACACATAAACGGAAGCACCAAATTGTACTGTAAGTGGAATTTGTTATCGTATATACAGGCAATTTGGAAGTTTCCATCTTAAAATATAATAATTTCATGTACTCAGCGCAGTGCTACCACTGAAGACTTCGTCAAAGAGAAATCACAGATAATAAAAAATGAGATGCCCTCTTGAACTGAATACAATAAAATTAAAAATTCGATAGATAAATAATTTTCTTTGAAAACTTTCGCGCTATAAAAAAATATATTATCTAATGCATTTGATAATAAAGGATTTAAATTTATAATTAATATTTTTTGGGACAAAGGTGATGCGGAATAATTACCGAAAATATTTATGTGTGAATTAAAAATTTACGTAATGTTATCAAATATATAATGACAGCTTGCGGTCGCTTCGTCTTGAATAATAAATTCAGATTTATTGTTCTAGATGGGTTAGCTTCGATTAATTACCACATCGTATGCAAGGTTTCATTATTTCTCAATAAGTTTTATTATACAGTGCGCTGGAATAAGTATTACCTAATAATTAATAATTAATAATTAATAATTAATAATTAATAATTAATAATTAATAATTAATAATTAATAATTAATAATTAATAATTAATAATTAATAATTAATAATTAATAATTAATAATTAATAATTAATAATTAATAATTAATAATTAATAATTAATAATTAATAATTAATTATTAATAATTAATAATTAATAATTAATTAATTATTAATAATTAATTAATTATTAATTATTAATTATTAATTATTAATTATTAATTATTAATTATTAATTATTAATTATTAATTATTAATTATTAATTATTAATTATTAATTATTAATTATTAATTATTAATTATTAATTATTAATTATTAATTATTAATTATTAATTATTAATTATTAATTATTAATTATTAATTATTAATTATTAATTATTAATTATTAATTATTAATTATTAATTATTAATTATTAATTATTAATTATTAATTATTAATTATTAATTATTAATTATTAATTATTAATTATTAATTATTAATTATTAATTATTAATTATTAATTATTAATTATTAATTATTAATTATTAATTATTAATTATTAATTATTAATTATTAATTATTAATATATATAAATTAAAGACAATCCAATCCTTTACACGTTTTTTATTTAATGATGCAGAAATTTTCTCTTCGATCTAAAATCTCCTATTCTTTGAAAAGATTTGACTCAATTCTCGTATAATATCCAATTGTACACTCTGTACACAAGACAATAGGAGATCGAAAAACTTAATACAATGCGGAACCATTATTCTTAAATCCGTAAATTTTATAGCTCTTTTTAATTACTATCTTGGGAACATTTTTGAAAGACCACGATTTTGTTTTCTCCGGTGAAAGAAATCAATTACTTTAAGAGATTTAATTATCCATTTCACATATCTTTTACAGTGAGAAGAAATAAATCTAAGAATAGATTAAACCGAACATTCACCGATAGATTTTGAATGGATTCCATTAACCTACAATTAACTAATAGGTAGATAAAGTAGCTGGAAGAAAAGAAAAATATAAAAAGTATTAAGCATTGTATAAATGATTTTATATTTAATGTATAACGAAAATGAAATAAAAATTACTTCTTCTAGTGGCTCCGTCTCATGTTCTTTTAGCGGCAAAAAAATGTTTGAAAAATGATGTTATCCTTAAATGGGAAGATATTCCAGAATTGCCCAAGTTGCTAAACATTTCCAATGATATTGAAAATGATGAGAGGCATTTCAACACCTGTCTAAAGACAAAGATATTTCCAACGACAAAATCTGGGCACATTTTTTTAAAAGTTGTGATAAAAGATTTAAAAAATTTACAAAAAATGATGTCATTTGTTCTGTCCACTCCTGTAAGCAATGCTTACTGTGAGAGAGTATTTAGCCTTAATAGCTTGCATTCGAAAGAACGAAACAACCGCATGGCATTCTAACTAATTAAAGCCGAGCTAGTTATCCAATTAAATTTTGATAATAATTGCTTAAATTTCAAGTCATTTTTAGGTACACCACAAGGAACGAAATTAGTAGTCTGTGAAATGAAACTCTTAGTATATGTGGCAACATAAAAATAAATAGATTTCAGTTCTAAAGTAAAAAAAAATAAATGCTAATTAGTTTTTTATTTATCCCGATAAAAACACCAAAATCCCGACATTTTGAAAATTTATCCAGAGATTTCCATTTTCTGATCTGGCAAGCCTAGGTATAGTGGACATCGCTTCAGACTAATAACATCGAGGGTTCAAGCTTTGGATTGTTTATTTTTTTTTTTAATACAATACTTTTAAATATATTAAATTGAAATATTTATTTTAGATGGTACTGATTTCTGGAATTTCTGGTAAAATGAAATTCCTAAAAATGGAAATGAATTTCAAGTCAAATTAAGGAAAAAAAACAAAAACAGATCGGTCTTTTGTAATTCCTGCAAGATTTTATCAAATAGCCAAAAATACGTTGCTAAGACCAAATGTGGAATAATTTCTTCTCAACTATCAAAAGGGCAAATGTACCAAGCATTTTTTTTTATAAGGAGCCGTCCCCTCGGCGGCACCACCTCAGCCTCCTGGGCTTATTGTGGATACTCCTAGTATTCTGACTACAGCCTATTCAGCCAATCCGTTCCCTGTATTAGCTCATACAGGTTCTTTGCTGGTTGGTTGTAGAAGTCTTCTGGAGTCATTTTGGGTCTACCATACAGTTTCTGCCTCCTGTGGTCCAGCGTCTCACAGTTGCATAGTATATGCAGAGATGTTTCAGTATCCTTTTTGCATATTCTGCATGTAAGGTCTCCGTTATACAGCCCTATTTTGTTCAGGTGCTCCTTTGTGGGAAAGTATCCCGTAAGTAGCCCCGTTATGGTGCGTAGTTTATTCCTGCTCATTGAGAGCAGTTCTTTCGCTACTTTTTCTGATGGTTCTTTTATGAATTTATTTCCATGTATTTGCCTGGGCGTATTTTCCAGTGTTTATTGTGTTGTTCTTTTACCCACCCTTTTAACCATGACCTAGTTGAGCATCTGGGAATGCCCACAGCTGGTTCGGGTCCGTTCATCAGGGTTGACGATCCTGCTCTTGCGAGTTCGTCAACCTTTTCATTTCCAGCGATTCCTTTGTGGCCTGGGACCCACTCCAGTGTTACACTGTTCCGAGTCGCCAGTCTTCTAAGTTCTTCGCCGCATTCCCATACCAGCCGAGATGTTACCTTAGAGCTCTGAAGTGCTTTAAGGGCAGCTTGACTGTCACTGTAGATCCTGATCTGCCTGTTGTTGTAGGCTCTCATGTTATTTACCCTTGCACATGCAAGTATTGCATAGACCTCTGCTTGAAATACCGAGGCGTATTTTCCAAGCGAGACGATTCCTTCATATTTGCTCGACTTTCTGCATATGCTCGCTCCGGTGCCGAGCTCATTCTTTGATCCGTCTGTGTACCAGATCAGTTCATTTGCTCTACTGAGTGGTGGTGCGTTCTCTTCCTCAAGCTCCTTTCGATCTTTGATGACAATCTCGAAGTTCTTGCGAAAGATATATCTAGTGGTCATGTGGTCTGTTGGCATTTTAAAGATGTCGTCATCCACATACCTTATTTCTGTGTGTCCTCTCCCATGTGCCACGTCATGGTCTGATGCTTTCTCCAGCCGGGTTAGAGCTGCCCATGCTTCGCACATCATGACACAATGTAGAGGAGGAAGGTCTAGCATTGTCTCCAGCGCCGCTGTAGGAGTAGTCCTCATTGCCCCTGTAATGCCAATGCTTGTAAGTCTTTGGACCTTGCTTAGTCTTAGCATTGCAGGTGTTTGTCTGATCTTTGGCCACCAGACCAGAGATGCATATGTAATCCTGGGGATGACAACCATTTTGTACAACCAGTGTACCATGCAGTTAGTGGTAATAAATAAAATTAGTAAACCAACCCAAAATAATAGCCCAATTTTTGCAACAACCCAATCCAGAATTATACGCAGGACACTGTTTTCGTCGCTGCAGATACAGGTGCTAGTGCTTGTACTGTTAAGAATTTCAGTGGATGATAATGGAGACCTAAATTAAACACTCCTTGTCTAAAAAACAACAATATTGTGAAGTCAGTTGATTTTTAATAGGTCGTAGAAAAAATATTGTGTAAAACTCGGGTGGATTGTCCATATCGCCGACTACGGTATTCTTAAGCCGTTTACAAAGTTACAGTTTGCTGTTTTTATTGGAAAACATGGGATCTGTAACGACAACTCTGTATATATTTTATACACGCTGTATATGGATGTAATGTAATGTAATTTCTTTGACACAATTTTATGGCGCTTTCTTGTTATTTACTATGAAAATGCGAGAGAAAATCCTTTTCACATAACCTTTTGAAAGCGGTTTATCGAAACATTCGAAACGTTCTTCCTTTCAATTGGATTGAAAATGAAAGCTCACTTCCATATATCATTTCCAGTTACCGTATATATATATATATATATATATATATATATATATATATATATATATATATATATATATATATATATATATATTTCGAATGAAATTTAGGTTACGCGTATCATACATAAATTCTATTCACGGTATCTTGATTTTTTTCTAAAAGTAATTTGTAATTATTTTTAATTAACCTACTTACTGAATATTTTTTGTATCTCGGCAATCTTAAAATCACTTTCAATACAAAATACGATACATCTATTTTAATGGTGATCATTTTAATATAGTTTGATATAATTTACGTAACACCGAAGGGCTTGTTTCAAACGGATTCGCAAAAGTTAAGGAAGTTCATCAATTACGACTTTTTGTCTGTGTGATAGGCTGATTTTACCGTGCGTGAAATTTTCGTCTAACATTCTACCAATATATGCAATTAACCATAAAAACCATAACCATAACCATAAAAAATGTTTAAATTTATATATTTCCAAAACAGTATTCCCCTAAACATTTCCCAGTTTACTTTCGTTATTAATAGCATATCTCACTAACTTTCGTTTTAAATTTTCACATATCTACCTAATAATTTCCAACTATACCGACAAATAGTTCTAACTGATTTTAGTTTTAGGATAAAGTATAATAAAACTCGATAATAATACAACTATCTGAATTTATTTTCTTCAATGTCACGGTTACACATCGACTGCCTATTCCAGATCACTTCCCTTTTCAGATCCCCTCGACACTTGTCCATTATGTGTTACAAGAGATGAGATAAACAAAAGTCGGTTCAACATTCAAGTGACATCTTTGTTAATGGGTCTTGTCTAATAAATAAAGTGAGGTGTCTTGTCCAATAAATATAATACTCTAGAAATATGAAATAGAACAAAATATTTGAATACAATTTTCCTTTAGTGATGGAGTGGTCGAAGAGATTCAATTGAGTGGCCGGCAAGATCCCCCGACTTGACACCACTTGATTATTTTCTCTGGGGCTACCTGAAAGACCGCGTTTATGTTAACAGACCAACTAACTTGAACGATATAAAGGAATGCAGGAAATGCAGGGAATTACTCCACAAATGATGAATGAATGAATGAATGAATTACAAGTAAAGTAACTTGATATTTATTTTTATGGTTAGTAAAACAAAAAGAAAAGGTGAGCGATCGTCGGACCGCCGATAGAAGCTTGCAAAATGTTTGACTATTTTTTTAAATTTTAACAATTATTGACCATTTTTGACAATTATAGACCAATTTTGACAGTTTTGGCAATTATTGATCATTTTTGACAATTTTTCCAAAATTTTTACCATTTTAGACCATTTTTCCAAATTTTAACAATTATTGACCATTTTTGACAATTTTTGACCATCTTTAACAGGTTCTGACAATTATTGACCATTTTTGACAATTTTTCAAAAACTTTGACCATTTTTGACAGGTTTTTATAATTATTGACCATTTTTTCAAAATTTTCACAATTTTTGACCATTTTTGAGAATTTTTAGAAAATTTTGACCATTTTTCAAAATTTTGACAATTATTGAGCATTTTTCACAGGTTCTGACAATTATTGACCATTTTTGACAATTCATAACAACTATTGACAATTTTTACAGTTTTTTATAATTATTGACCATTTTTTCAAAATTCTGACAATTTTTGACCATTTTTGACAATTTTTCGAAAATTTTGTAAATTTTTGACAATTGACCATTTTTTCAAAATTTTTGACCATTTTTTAAAATTTTAACAATTATTGACCATTTTTGACAATTATTGATCAATTTTGACAATTTTTCAAAAATTTTGACCATTTTAGACCTTTTTTTCCAAATTTTAACAATTATTGATCATTTTTGCCAATTTTTGACAGGTTCTGACAATTATTGACCATTTTAGACATTTTTTTATAATTATTGACAATTTTTTCAAAATTTTAACAATTTTCGACCATTTTTCAAAATTTTAACAATTATTGATCATTATTGACAGTTTCTGACAATTATTGACCATTTTTGACAACTTTCACAGTTTTTGATCATTTTTCAAAATTTTTACAATTATTGACTATTTTTGACCATTTTTTAAAATATTTGACAATTTTTGACAGATTCTGACAATTATTGACCATTTTTGACAATTTTTCCAAATCTTTGACAATTTTTAACAATTATTGACTATTTTTGCCAGTCTTTTATAATTATTGACCATTTTTTCAAAATTTTGACAGTTTTTGACAATTTTTGACAATTATTGACCATTTTTCCAATTTTTTGACAATTTTTGACCATATTTCAAAATGTTTGACAATATAACATATTTTCGAATATAATCTGACAGTTTTGTGACAACTAAGTAGGTATTTAAAGATGACAGTAGCCTACTAAGTTTTTGTCGATTTTATTTGATTCTCCATATAAATGTGTGTGGCGTGGGCAAAGTGCCGTGAGAAATATTATTTCTCACAGTATGAGCAATATTTGGTTTTGAAATCAAGTAAGGTATGAGAAATACGTCACTTTTCATAGCAGTTGTAGAAAAAGTATATTCTCATGTCCAAAATATCATAAGTGGTGTCTGGACAATTTCGAAAGTAGGAGGTGGAGCGATCGTTCAGTAACCCTGTTGACACACAATACAGGGTGCGTCATATCATTCTTATCATTTTATTTTATGATATGCAACAGTACTCATAACTTTTATTAAAGATGTAATTCACAGTTTCTTATGTTGCCATTAAATTTCTTTACTTTTGTTTAAAATTTCTCATTTTATTCCAGTGGAACTCAGCCAATGGGTCATCAGATCTTTCTTCTCGTCGCAACTTGATTTGCATTTGATCCTTCTCTGTACCTACACTAGAACAAATCCCTTTATTTACGTGTAAATTGTGTCTATTAACAGCAAGCTGCACTCTTTTTTAATTATCTTTTCCTCATAAATCTCAATCACTAGGTATGGTAATGTTATTAGTACATAAACAATATGTAGTTTTGTCTCAGTAAGATTGCCAATTTATTTTAACATATTTATATACGTTTAACTATATGTATCAGGTTTAACAGCCGTCCATAAATCTGCGAATCAATTTCAGAATAACAATTGAATTTATAGTTTGTACGAAGTCAGTTGGGACAATCCATATAGACTTATGGCCACCAATAAGAGGTCCGTTGTTTCTTGTTCTAAAAATTAATACATTTTAATCAGCCACTAATTTAAACCCAAAAAAACATCCGCCATTGAATATTTTGAGAGTATTCGATAATGTTTACTTATTAGGGTGCGACTATTTTTTTTCGGTCCCATCGTTGAATTTTTTGGGAAATACCGAAAAAAATTGCCTGAAAGTTTGAGCTCTTAATATTAATATTAAGTCCTAGACCAAGGCGTGTGAAGATTTCCCATTGAAAATACACGAAAACTCTGATTTTTTATCTTTTCGTGTATTTTCAATGGGAAATCTTTGATCTAGGACTTAATATTAAGGGCTCAAACTTTCAGGCAATTTTTTTTTGGTATTTCCAACAAAATTTCACGATGGGACCGAAAAAAAAATAGTCGAAAAAAAAAGCACCCTATCACTGTAGCATGACTTAATTTTGTTCTTAATTATAACTTTTATATCATATTTATAGCCAAAGTTGGTGTAAAAGCTGTTCTTGGAGTGTCTCTTCTTCAAGTTTTCAACTAATTATTTAAGAATAAAATGAAATCACCTTTAACAAGCTGTTGTTAGTGAAAATACAGCTAAGAGTCACTGACCTAATTAGTTAAAAAAAATGACGCACCGAATACATTTTGCTAAATTGACCCCATGATTATCCAGTGCCGTTAGAATAATATCAGTGATTGTATTCATTTGAGAATCGATAAGGGGACTTCCTAGTGGGGTTCGAGCCCGTGAATAAACCTGCCCGGTACTAGACATGACGGTAAAGTACTCTTCCAGTCAACCATGAAGAAATAGTTATCACACCCACGTTCTTCTGTGTAAAGCAGACACTTCCTCCTACAAGCCACTTTGTTGGTTCACCGTTTTAATTTCGTTACTTACATCGAACATTATGGGATTTTAGACACAATATAATTTACAACAATAGAAAAGAATAAGAGTTTTGTTAGTTTTTACTTTCTATGCATAATGGGAATACAACATTCACTAAACTATCACTAATTCTAACAAGTTTAGCATCAATTAGGTATTACAGTGAGATTATTGAATTTTTGTTAAGCTGGCACTCACTTTGAATTAAATTACTATCCTTTCTACTTCCTCACCAGATCGTTATCTGACTTATGTAGGGTAGAAGGAAGGAGCACCATCTGAATGTATTAAAAAGTGTCCATCGAAAGGGAGCAAATGAAGGTGGCGCCATAGTAGCAAGTGGAAAGGTTTCCATTATTTACACGAGCGCCATTTCAGTGAATCTTCGAATTAATATTATATTTTCTTAAGCTGGCACTCACTTTAAATTAAATTACTATCCTTTCTACTCCTGCACCAGATCGTTATCTGACTTATGGAGGGTAGAGAGAAGGAGTACCATCTGAATGTATTAAAAAGACTCCATCGAAAGGGAGCAAATGAAGGTGGCGCCATAGTAGCAAGTGGAAAGATTACCATTAGCTACACGAGCGCCATTTCGGTGAATCTTCGAATTATAATTTGCTGTTTACAGCTGGACACTTTTTCAACTTGTTCCCCATACAAGATGGTTCTTCTTCCTTCTACCCTCCATAATCTGACTGTGTTTCAGTTTAAACAGTACGTCGAAGATTACACGTTCACGACGACTTTTGAGAAGAGTTCCATTAACACAAATTCATAAATATGCATGATCGATTGGCATGAGCATGTTCGCATTGTTCAAAGATGAGTCGAGGTATGAAGGTATGTAATTTAAAATAGGGTTTATTAATTTTAAGATTTACCATTATATAGTGAAGTAAGTGTTATTGTGCTAAATTTAAAGTTATGCAATAAAGATATAAAAAAGCATCATTTCTGGTCCTTGGTAACATCAAATGAAATAAGTTTAGAGTTATCTTGTAATTTGTATGTTTTTAATTTTTTGATTAGTCCTATTGAATTTTCAATTGAGTATTTAGATATACCTCCATAGCTATTAAGTATATTCTCTAGTTTTTTAGCTAACTTATTATTAGGAGTATTAACGTAAGAAACTACAGGTCTAATTGGTTTCGATACTTTATGTAATTTAACAGTTCCATATAATTGTGGAGACAGAAGATCATGTTTTCAATGATTATGAGAAAAAATACTTTAAAACCTAATGGATCATACACGGAAACTTGTAGCGAGACCCTGCAGAGTCTACTAGTTTGGTGGCCAAAAACAGATCAGACGAAAGCCGAACTGGAGCTACCAAAACTTCAGAGGCTTGCATGTCTGTGCATAACGGGTGCGATAAGAAGCAGCCCGACTGCGGCAATGGAAGCCATTCTCAATCTTCCGCCTCTTGCTATGCATTTTAAGGCAGAAGCAAGAATGGCTGCATACAGACACGAAGGAACCAACACCCATAGTCATTCCAGAATCACAGATATTATCGCAAACTCGTTTCTTGAAATGAAAAGTGATAACATGCTGGCCACAATTAACGACAACCAACAATTCCATAACCATATCCAGCTAAACTCGGATGGGTCGCCGGATCTAAAACTGACATAGGAACTGGAGCTGGATTCCATGGTGCCAGACCCAGGTGCAATGTATTCGCATCGTTGTGGAAGTTTGCATCTGTATTCCAGGCAGAAATCTACGCTATCGACACGTGTTTGCAAATGAACACCGAAAGGGGGTATAGAGGCCAAAAGATCTTCATACTCTCAGATAGTCAGGCAGCACTGAAATCTTTAGCATATCCCCAGATCAGACCTAGACTGGTCTCTGACTACCCACAAAAACTTTTAAATTAAGAGTTTTGTAGGCAATGAAAACGCAGACACACTAGCAAATCTAGGGTCTGAAACTGCATTCACTGGCCTTGAACCAGTATTTGGAATATCGTGGTTGTACATCTCGGAGGATTCAAACAAAACATCAAACGTACTGGAGACACGTGCCAAATTAGGAACACAGCAAGCCCCTAGTCAAAAAATCCTCGGAGACGCTGACTAACGAAATATTAAACCTCAGCAGGGGCCAGATAAGGGAAGTGACGGGATTACTCACCGGTCACTGTACCCTAAGGAAGCACATGCATACAATTGGCATATATAGGGAGGAACCTATCTGTCGGTTGTGCGTGGAAGAGGAGGAAACAGCCACTGTCTCATTGGAGATATAGACTCCTAGGACTAGAGTATCCAAGGGAGAATTCACATAGTGAAAAGACTGTTGAGCCTGATAAGGGTTACTGGTCTCTTCACATAAACGGTATAACCAAGAACACAAACAGCCTAAAGCCTAAAGGCTGAGGTGCCGAACCAATCAATCAATTTCCTGGTAAAGCTTTGAAAATAACACATTTCTGACAAGTTTTGGTACTCGCAACTCTTACGGTTTCCATTTAAAATGATCAGCCTCTAGTGTATACAAAACGTATTAAGTACCTCTTTTTTTATCCTGATTTTACTTTTACTTGTTTAAAGACGACAGTAAATTATTATCATAGTTACACTTTAATTTTAACAAATTACAAAACAAATAGTAATAAACATGTATCCTTAACATCGTTGTGTGTAATTTTATTCAAATTATCTTCATTTATGTGCCTTTGACTTTTAACTATTCACACAGATCTTTTACGATCGACTAATCATACACGTTTAATGCGTAACATTATATTGTTTGTTTGTATTTTCTTGATACCGTAATTTCACTAAATCACAGTGTTATTTTGTGCTTAAGAAAACATTTCGGGGACATTAACCCACAAGTCATCCTGCTGTTAAAAGTCAGAGGCGTAACTACAACATGCGAAAACAAACTGTCAGTTCATTAGTATATGCCAAATTAGAAAAGGTATCTCCAAGTTTTTTTATGTTTCTGGACAGTTTTACAACCGTATAAGACTAATAAAACCAGTTTCATCCTATTCACCAATCAAAATTAGAAATCCAACAACTAGGTCTAGACTGGTGAAAAACTGCAAAGAATCCCTTAACAGGCTGGCAAGAGACAACAAAGTGTCTCTAATATGGGTGTCGGCACATGAGGGGACCAGTTAGATAAGGAAGTATTTTTTATCGACGTCAAAAAGGTAGTGGCGCCCTCAATTTTTACAACCTTCCTGTTATCTTTGTGCGACATAAACTTGGAGTCATCACCCTTGAGGAGCCCTTCAAGCGAGAGCGTTTACAGTTACAAATTGGCGCCCCTTATAGTTACAACATAACCTATTTATTATCATTAGATTCACCAGTTGCCAACAATTTTTTCTAATAAAAAAGTATATATAAAATTGTATAATTTTGGAGCGATTGACAAAAACACTAATTTGACTATGTTGGAAGGTTGGTTCCTCATTGGCTCTTAGACAGTTATACGATAAACAATGGACTGTTAAAGAGCATCACAGAACGCAGAAGTTCTTCAGCTGCTGGATTTCCAGCAGCTTGTCCGAAGATTGAAGAGAACCAAGCTACATTAATTAGCTTATGCAGTGTTTTGTTGAAAAACAGAGCATAATGCCGCTAATGAATAGTGAACAATATACAGTGTTGTTTTGACCAGAGAAACTTTGGATGGTTTTTGTGTGTTTTTATAATTAAGGATTTAAATATTTCTCTACACCACTGTTAAATATATCAAGGCTGATATTTATCAAAATAAAAAAGGTTTTCAAGAAGTTAGACCTGTTTTACAAACGAACTGAAAAAAAATGACTTCCGTTGTCTTCAGAACTGCTTATTATAAGTTAGTCCATGGAATTATCATGTCCTTCGAAATAATAACATAACAGGCGAAGTATGCATTAAAAAAGCAACAAAGAAGCCATTTATCAAATTATATGCGTATAGGAACGCGTTTTTTCAAAAAACAAAAACCTCCGTTTATACTTCAATTTGAGAAAAAAATACTGGAGCTAAAGGACCCCGGTCGAGGACCTTGTGGAGCAGTATTGAATTAAGGATGAATGAGGTATTATTCTGTATTTTTAGGAATTTTATTTTAATTAGAAAAAACCCAAAGTTCTATTAATTTTTTTCTTTTTGTTAAACAATTTTTGTATACCGTGTCTTTGAAAATAATTACAAATAAAACGCGAACATAAATTAGACCTTCCTTTGTCTAGAACCAGTACCATAAATCTATCAAAGAAAATACTTAATAAAAGCTATCAGAAACTTGGCATTATCCTTCTAACAGCATAACAAAGGACAAAGGACGCCCCTAGTAACCTTCCCGAGTCAATGCAAAAAGTAATGTGTATCGACTCCCAAGTAACTCTCAATAATTAAGACCACCTAACAAGAATGCATACAGCGAGCATCGAAATCCAACGAGCAGAAATATTTTACATACCGCGAAGTCTTCAACTATCAATTTCATTATTTCATTTAATAGTTTTTATACAGGGTCTACCAACAAAACATTTTCAATTAGTGAAATTTAGTTTAGTTTTTGTTTCTTCTTTTTTTTAATCACACTATTGTACCTCGACTAATGCCTCTACTCTCAGCCCTATTTTTTTCCCTGATTCCATCTTTTTGTTGGTCTTACTTACCTCATATATATAAGCTAAATATTCTGAACATTTAAAAAGCGAAAGCATCGGGACTAGAACCCGCGACCCCTCTGTTAAAAAGCCCTTAGGTATCCCACTGCGTTACGGACGGTTCCTTCCCGTCAATGTTCTGTTCGGTATTATAAGCTACCATTAACCGCGACTGCGTCTTACACTCACCCATCCTGCTCCGCTCCTCGTCCTCGAGGTACCTACAGTACTGGACCATTCCAGGAATTTTTCACCACTCTATATTTACTGAACAAACTTTTGCCAATGATATTTACACAAACTAATTTCACGGACTAACGACAGGTGTAAACCGAAATAACAAATTTGATATTATTTAAATGAGACGGATACTTTGACTTTCAAATCAACTTTGAAATTACGATAACATGAACGTACAAAAGTACTGATGGGGTATTCTTTTTTGTTATGAAACATTAAATATCATAATATAAGTGTACCAATACTGAACACACCGTGTAGGTAAGAGATACAACAATAACATCAAGGATTTATCTCAGCATGAGAACAGTGCACACACCTGGTCATTAGGAATCTTTCAAATGACTGGCACGAAAGAAACGGGTAAATATAAGCTGAGGAATCTATAATTATAATTTTTTACAGGGTGGTCTAAGAAATTTTGTGCAATCTTCAGTTTTGCTAGAAAAAAACGAAAAAACTTGTTGTTTTCAATATTTGATGGTACACCTTCACGTATAAATGAAAATTTACAGTTTGCGAATCTTGGTAAAATTTACAATTTTTGCTGGAAATTTGAGGAAATCTACGGGTTTGCCTAACAGAAAATTGAAGGGAACTAAAGAAATCTAAAGTTTAAATTGAAATTTTACAGTTTTTATTGAGAATTTAACAAAATTTACTGTTCGTGTCAAGATTATAACCCTACTTGAAGTTTTTACTGAGAAATTAACAAAATTTGCAGTTTCACTGAGTATTTAACTAAATTTACAGCTTGTGCTGAGATTTTAACCAAATTTACAGTTTTTCCACAGAAATTAACAAAATTTACAGTTTCTTCTGAGCATTTAACTAAATTTACAGTTTTTTCTCAGAAATTGACAAAATTTACATTCTCTACTGATCATTTAACTAAATTTACAGCAAGTGCTAAGATTTTAACCAAATATATAGTCTATTGAGAATTTAACCAAATTTAAAGTTTTTCCTTAGAAATTAATAAAATTCACAGTTTCTACTGAGCATTTAACTAAATTTACAGCAGGTGCTGAGAATTTAACCAAATTTACAGTTTTTCCTCAGAAATTAACGAAATTTACAGTTTCTAGTGAGCATTTAACCGAATTTACAGTTTTTCCTGAGAAATTAACAAAATTTACAATTTCTACTGAAAATTTAACTAAATTTACACAAGTGCTGAGATTTTAACCAAATTTACAGTTTTTCATCAGAAATTAACGAAATTTACAGTTTCTACTGAGCATTCAACTAAATTTACACTTTTTACTCAGAAATTAACAAAATTTACAGTCTTTACTGATCATTTAAGTAAATTTACAGCAAGTGCTGAGATTTTAACCAAATATATAGTCTACTGAGAATTTAACCAAATTTACAGTTTTTCCTCAAAAGTTAACAAAATTTACAGTTTCTACTAAGCATTTAACTAAATTGACAGCAAGTGCCGAGATTTTAACCAAATTTACACTCTTTATTGAGAATTTAACCAAATTTACAGTTTTTCCTCAGAAATTATCAAAATTTACAGTTTCTACTAGGCATTTAACTAAATTGACAGCAAGTGCCGAGATTTTAACCAAATTTACACTCTTTATTGAGAATTTAACCAAATTTACAGTTTTTCCTCAGAAATTATCAAAATTTACAGTTTCTACTAGGCATTTAACTAAATTGACAGCAAGTGCTGAGATTTTAACCAAATTTACAGTCTTTACTGAAAATTTAACCGAATTTACAGTTTTTCCTCAGAAATTAACGAAATTTACAGTTTCTACTGAGCATTTAACTAAATTTACAGTTTTTCTTCAGAAATTAACAAAATTTACAGTTTCTACTGAGCATTTGACTAAATTTACAGTTTTTCCTCAGAAATTAACAAAATTTACAGTTTCTACTGAGCATTTAACTAAATTTACAGCAAGTACTGAGATTTTAACCGAATTTACAGTCGTTACTGAGAATTTAACCAAATTAACAGTTTTTACTCAGAAATTAACTAAATTCACAGTTTCTACTGAGAATTTAACCAAATATACAGTTTTTCCTCAGAAATTAACAAAATTTACAGTTTCTACTGAGCATTTAACTAAATTTACAGCATGTGCTGAGATTTTAACCAAATTTACAGTTTTTCCTCAGAAATTAACAAAATTTACAGTTTCTACTGAGCACTTAACTAAATTTACAGCAAGTACTGAGATTTTAACCGAATTTACAGTCTTTACTGAGAATTTAACCAAATTAACAGTTCTCCTCAGAAATTAACTAAATGTACAGTTTCTACTGAGCATTTAACTAAATTCACAGCAAGTGCTGAGATTTTAACCAAATTTACAGTTTTTCCTCAGAAATTATCGAAATTTACAGTTTCAACTGAGCATTTAACTAAATTTACAGTTTTTCCTCAGAAATCAACAAAATTTACAGTGTCTACTGATCATTTAACTGAATATACAGCAAGTGCTGAGATTTTAACTAAATATATAGTCTACTGAGAATTTAACCAAATTTACAGTTTTTCCTCAGAAATTAACAAAATTTACAGTTTCTACTGAGCATTTAACTAAATTGACAGCAAGTGCCGAGATTTTAACCAAATTTACACTCTTTATTGAGAATTTAACCAAATTAACAGTTTTTTCTCAGAAATTAACAAAATTTACAGTTTCTACTGAGCTTTTAACTGAAATTACAGCAAGTACTGAGATTTTAACCGAATTTACAGTCTTTACTGAGAATTTAACCAAATTAACAGTTTTCCTCAGAAATTAACTAAATGTACAGTTTCTACTGAGCATTTAACTAAATTTACAGCAAGTGCTGAGATTTTAACCAAATTTACACTTTTTCCTCAGAAATTAACATAATTTACAGTTTCTACTGAACATTTAACTGAATTTACACCAAGTGCTGATATTTTAACCGAATTTACAGTCTTTACTGAGAATTTTACCAAATTAACAGTTTTTCCTCAGAAATTAACAAAATTTACAGTTTCTATGATACATTGATATATTGATACATTGATATGGAGGGGAGAGATCTGGAATTTTCAAAGCTCTACTTGGCAGGGCCTATTGGATAATTTTGTAAACGTCTCAGTCAGTAGTTCATTACTTGGGCGTCAGAGTGGCCACTCGAAGCAGATGCCGGCATGAGACTCTTCTCAAGGAAGGTTTTACTCCATGTTAGTGCAGCACTAGGTATGTCAGAGGGTTGTCAGACTAGAAGAAGCTTTAGGGCGCCACTACCTTTTAGATGTCGACGAAAGAACAAGAAGGAATGTGAATAAAAAGGAAACTAAGGTGAAAAAGGTAGAAACACTTACGTTAGCCCGGACACGATCCCCTACAGCTCTTATAGCCGGGTGGATTCGAAATTAAAAAAAGAAATTAAAGCATTAAAAAAATGAGGCCTGTATTTTTTCTGGTACTTATCTTATGTATTTTCTTCGGGAAGGGTGTGCAGAGAAGTGGACCTGGAGGTATCCAAGTGGTGTTTTCAGAGAGGTATCTTGAAGGTGTCTTTGAGGGTGTCTTAATACTACTAGCTGTATCCCCGAAGGATGTTTTCGAGATATTCTACTAGCGGTATCCTTGAGGTATCTTAATGGTATCCTAGTAGCTGCGCTTACCACAGCAATTTAGATAAGAAAGATATAAAAACGATAAAAAGGGAGATCTTTCCTCGAAGGCAGTCGATATCGAAAAGGGTCTGTTCTCGTGGCTAATTCAAGGAAAATATTCTGTTCTTGCTCCAGAGAATCGAATATCTCCAAATTAGAAAACTTGACCACAGGCGTATGATAAAATTTTTAAAAGGAGTTAATTTATATGTTAAAATACCATTCACCATGGGCGTACTATATACTTTTTATAAGGGATCGATTTATTTATAAAAGTTTGTATATCATGTGCGTGCGATGAAATATATCAGGAGATCAATTTATTAGTAAAAATTTCTAATTCACGTCCGACCGATAAAAATTTTTAAGGGGGTTAATTATTTGTTGAAATATCATTTACCAGGGGCGTACGATATACTTTTCATTAGGGGTTCAATTATTTGTAAAAGTTTCCACCTATCATAGACTGCGCCTCGACTATAGACAGTTTTTCGTCCTTGGTACATAAATAACTATTTTTTATCTAAAATTGATATCCATATTCATCAGCATGGTGTCAAATGTAATAAAGCTTCCTGATTAATATTGTAAACCGTTAAATTGCAATCATTCCCACATATTTTTCACCTCATACTTTTTTTTTGATAGTCGGTAGCGGTACTTTTTTTATTAAAAGTCAAACCTTCTTTCAGTCATTTTATCTACAGCTAGACACTTTTTTGTTTGCGTTATTATTATATAACGGCTTTGAAAATAATTCGTTTGTCCGCTATTATTTTCGGTAAATACATACTGAAACTACACTATAATGATATTGGAATGTAACGACATGGTTATTAAGGAAAAGGATACGTTCTGAGTAATATAAACTCGACATAAAATCGATGTAATCATGAGAGCTACTTACAGAGTGGTTAATCAAAAACGAAACACAATCAGAATTAGAAGCCACCTCAATATTTTAGACGACTGAATCTGTCAATTTTTGACAGATAGTATAGGATTCGTCAATTCTATATACCAAGTATATTCACTCCAACATATTTTAATGGCATGAAATAAGTTTTGATGCCCGATTGCACCACTTTGGCTTAAAAAATTAATCTCGCTGCACCGTCACTGAACGAAATTTTAAGCATTGTTTTGTTCATGGCTTATTTTTAAGAAGTAGTTATGCGACTGCGCGTTTATATGTGTTCTGACGTTCCGTGATATTTTTGATTTGAACATTTGTATAACTTGTGACAATCTAGCTAGTCTATAACCTAATTTTTTGTGTTGGTGTTTGATGCGGCCGTTGATACCACATTAGTTGAAATGACAACCAATTTTATGGTGTCGTAAAAAATAGGATGCCTTCGATTTTGTGGACTGGAATTCTATAGGATGACTGATTCTCTCGCATAAATAAATTTCGTTAACATTTAACGTCGAAAATACCTACAGATGAAACGATGAATATAGACAAGCCTTTCAGTATGTGATAGTAATTATTAGAAAGATCTTACTATTTTCTTTGTTGTTTTCAAAGCACTGTTCACTTGAAATATAACTTTGCTTCGGGTTTGAATCATTACACAAACTTTAACTTTATAGAAAAATGCACTCATTATGCAGGAAATTAAATTAATTACTATGAAACTTGGTCTGAAAATATCGGTTTTATACCGGTAAAGGAGTGGTAGGTCTTAGCTGGAAGACCGATCGGGTTGGGAAAATCAACATCGAATGTTACTAGCTGAGCTAGCCTCGTAAAAACCAGGGAGGTAATGCATTTGGGCGCGAAGTGTGCGTTTGGTCACTTCAACTGCCGAAGAATAATAGTAAATACTGCAAGGCGCCGGTCAGCCGCCAGGGAAATATAACAAATAGCGATTTTGAACTAGGATTTTGAAGGTAGAAGTATTTTGGAGGTAGTGGCGCGCTGGTGGGAATTTCGAATGAAAATAAAGAGACCAGAATATAGAACTCTACATGAATATACAAAGGAACTAAAATATAAATATACAAATTGTTGAACGTGTGGTTTCAACAGTGTTCATTGAATCAAACTCATTTAGCAAAAAATGATTAGTGTAGAAGAAAATCTCAGGATTCCTGATGAAGAATTGAAAATTTTAGTTTGCGGAAGGGCTTTGAACGTTGAATTCTTTTCAATTTTCATGGCACACTCCTTCTTTTTCTTTCCACTTTACCACGTCCGTTTTTTTGCATAAAGTATTTTATATCTTTATATTTTTTGCCCAAATACAGGCAAACCATGTTTTCTCCTGAATTAAAATTTTCCGATCAAATTCTCTTTTAACTTTCCACAATATAAATTGGATAGGATTGGAGATTGTTTACTTTATCCCCATCGAGAATAATTCCAATTACGCTGATGTAATCCTAAGCGATTTGAAATTTACCACGCCGCACAAGACCACACAACAAAATCACCTCATTAGATCTACATTCAACGCAAAACTTTTACTTTCAACTTTATATAATGCTAGTAAAAAAACAAACAAAACTTACTTCTGACTTTGAGCGTGAGGTGAGTATGACTCGAAATCAGCTGTAGAACTTCTTTGTGCACGGCATCCTCGATGGTAAAACCATTTATACGAATGATTTGATCTCCGACCTGAAAGAAATTAATCATCTATTTAGCATTATTTTCTATGATCGTATTCAAACGAAAACTCATCGCATTTTATAAAATTCTATTGATTAATGTTAGTTCTGTAATGTTCTGTAGATTAGTCGATCTTTAGATCGCTGTGTTTGAATAATGATGGCTAATAATTGTTATCGAAATCCGTTAACTGTCAACCATGTTTACGAATTCAAATTAGTTTAATATGATTTGTTGATAGTGATGGATTTTAAATCGACATTTTGATTGATTGTTAATAAGTGTGTTGTTATATAAAATAAGCATGGAAAAGACTTTCTTGTATAATAATATTGCACATTGATAATATCCTATTTCACGAATTTTTAGCATTTTTCATGTCTCAAAAGGGTAGGTATTTCGCGATATGAATTGCTTTTTGCTAACTCCCTTAATCCTTGGAAATATCGACTCAAAATTCACTAAAATATGTAAAATTCTCCCCTGAATCGATTGGTGAAGACTAGAACGTTCTATCTTTCCTATTAGTCGAATAATGAGTACTTTTTGTTATGAAAAGTGGATTTTCGAAAATTTCATGACTCTATTTGAAGGCGAAATGATAATTTTATCAAAAAACTGATTGTGCCAGTCGATTTTTCCTCCTAAAAAACCCCTCTTTACGAATTTTCAGCATTTTTTATTTTGTTTTTGTCGAAAATTTAGTACAAAGGGGTAGGTATGGAAATGTTTTGCGATACAAATTGCTTTTATCTAACTCCCTTAATCCTTGGAAATATCTACTCAAAATTCACTTAAATATGTAAAATTCTCCCCTGAATCGATTGGTGAAGACTAGAACGTTCTATCTTTGCTATTAGTCGAGTTATGAGTATTTTTTGTTTTGAAAAGTGGATTTTCGAAAATTTCATGACTCTATTTGAAGGCGAAATAATGGTTTTATCAAAAAACTGATTGTGCCAGTCGATTGTTTGGCCCAAAAAACCCCTCTTCACGAATTTTTAGCATTTTTTATTTTTTTTTGTCGAAAATTTAGTACAAAGGGGTAGGTATGGAAATGTTTTGCGATACAAATTGCTTTTATCTAACTCCCTTAATCCTTGGAAATATCTACTCAAAATTCACTTAAATATGTAAAATTCTCCCCTGAATCGATTGGTGAAGACGAGAACGTTTGATCTTTCCTATTAGTCGAGTTATGAGTATTTTTTTGTTTTGAAAAGTGGATTTTCGAAAATTTCATGACTCTATTTGAAGGCGAAATATTGATTTTATTAAAAAAATGATTATGCCAGTCGATTTTCCGGCCCAAAAAAACCCTCTTTACGAATTTTTAGCATTTCTTATTTTGTTTTTGTCGAAAATTTAGTAAAAAGGGGTAGGTATGGAAATATTTTGCGATACAAATTGCTTTTTTCTAACTCCCTTAATCCTTGGAAATATCGACTCAAAATTCACGAAAATATGTAAAATTCTCCCCTGAATTGATTGGTGGAGACTAGAACGTTCTATCTTTCCTATTAGTCGAGTTATGAGTATTTTTTTTTAAAAGTGGATTTTCGAAAATTTCATGACTCTATTTGAACGCGAAATAATGATTTTATCAAAAAACTGATTGAGCCAGTCGATTTTTCGGCCCAAAAAACCCCTCTTTACGACATTTTAGCATTTTTTATTTTTTTTTTGTCGAAAATTTAGTACAAAGGGGTAGGTATGGAAATATTTTGCGATGCAAATTGCTTTTTTCTAACTCCCTCAATCCTTGGAAATATCGACTCAAAATTCACTAAAATATGTAAAATTGTCCCCTCTATCGATTGATGAAGACTAGATCGTTCTATCTTTCCTATTAGTCGAGTTATGAGTATTTTTTGTTTTGAAAAGTGGATTTTCGAAAATTTCATGACTCTATTTGAAGGCGAAATAAAGATTTTATCAAAAAACTGATTGTGCCAGTCGATTGTTTGGCCCAAAAAACACTTCTTTACGAATTTTTAGCATTTTTTATTTTTTTTTGTCGAAAATTTAGTACAAAGGGGTAGGTATGGAAATAGTTTGCGATGCAAATTGCTTTTTTCTAACTCCCTCAATCCTTGGAAATATCGACTCACTAAAATATGTAAAATTGTCCCCTCTATCGATTGGTGAAGACTAGAACGTTCTATCTTTCCTATTAGCCGAGTTATGAGTATTTTTTGTTTTGAAAAGTGGATTTTCGAAAATTTCATGACTCTATTTGAAGGCGAAATAAAGATTTTATCAAAAAACTGATTGTGCCAGTCGATTGCTTGGCCCAAAAAACACTTCTTTACGAATTTTTAGCATTTTTTATTTTTTTTTGTCGAAAATTTAGAACAAAGGGGTAGGTATGGAAATATTTTGCGATGCAAATTGCTTTTTTCTAACTCCCTCAATCCTTGGAAATATCGACTCAAAATTCACTAAAATATGTAAAATTGTCCCCTCTATCGATTGGTGAAGACTAGAACGTTCTATCTTTGCTATTAGTCGAGTTATGAGTATTTTTTGTTTTGAAAAGTGGATTTTCGAAAATTTCATGACTCTATTTGAAGGCGAAATAATGGTTTTATCAAAAAACTGATTGTGCCAGTCGAATTTTGAAAAAAGGGAAATATTTCGCGATATAAATTGCTTTTTGGTGAATGAGTTTTATAGGATCGTAAGCAGGTTGATATTTCTGTAACAGATCTGCGAACGTATAAACCTGCACCAGATCCCGAGGATCATCTGTATACCAAAAGTAATCTGCTCTAACTAGTCCGGTCGGAGGACCCATTACATTACATTTAATCGGAATTAAGAAGGTATAAGTTTGATTTTGGTATATGTTATTAACGATTGTAAAATTAACTACAACTTTCACATTTGTTCTATAAGAGTCGGATATTACATAAGGTTTAAATCCCACTAACATCTGATAATAATAACTGGTTAACCGATAACGAGAGTCTTCGTGATGATAGATTGTGTTTCTTCTCTAACAGTATTAAGGTTCCGCTTGAACGATTTGAAGTAATAATAATTCCATAAAAGTGAAAATATTTGTTAATATCGCACTGTGAAAACTCTCGACCTTTTCTCATCAAATTACGATGTTGATGAGAAAAGTTACATATTTAAATTTACTCTCACTAAAATATGTAATTTATAAAGTGCTGTTACTTTTCTTTCATGCATTTTGCAACTTCAATGTGAGATTATGAATATATTATATTATTATTTATATTCCCACAGCGCGTCTGATCGTCTTATTTTTATTTCTCATTAGATGTAAAGTTCCGTTATTGAGATAAAAACCTTGTTTTCGTAATTTATGCGTAGAACACGCACGTATTCCCGTAATTTTGTGTGCTGGTAAATACATGTGTAAGTCTCGTGTATACTTCCTTATTTAAAATACCATAATTACAAAAGATATTGACATGTTTCGAATTTTAAAGCAGCATGATTGATTTTCTTCTTAATATTTGACATCATCTCCGGTAATTCTTCTGAATGATTTTATCAAAAAACTGACTTTGCCAGTCGATTTCTCGTCCCAAAACACCCCTTATTACGAAATTATTAGCATTTTTCATGACGAAAAAAAATTTTGTTGTAAATTTTGATCAAAGGGAAATATTTCGTGATATAAATTGCTTTTTGCTAACTACCTTAATGCTTGGAAATATCGACTCAAAATTCAGTCAAACATCTATATTTTCCCCCTGAATCGACTGGTGAAGACTAGAACGTTCTATCTTTCCAATTAGTCGAGTTATGGGTATTTTTTGTTTTGAAAAGTGGATTTTCGAAAATTTCATGACTCTATTTGAAGGCGAAATAATGATTTTATCGAAAAACAGACTGTGGCAGTCGATTTCTCGTCCCAAAAGACCCCTTATTACAAATTTTTGGCATTTTTAATTTTTTTTTTTTTTCGAAAATTTAGAACAAAGGTATGGAAATCTTTTGCGATACAAATTGCTTTTTTCTAACTCCCTTAATACTTGGAAAAATGGAGTCTCAAAAGTCACTTAAATATGTAAAATTGTCCCCTCTATCGATTGGTGAAGACTAGAACGTTCTATCTTTCCTATTAGTCGAGTTATAAGTATCTTTTGTTTTGAAAAGTGGATTTTCGAAAATTTCATGACTCTATTTGAAGGCGAAATAATGATTTTATCACAAAACTGATTGTGCCAGTCGATTTTTCGGCCCAAAAAACCCCTCTTTACGAATCTTTAGCATTTTTTATAATTTTTTTGTCGAAAATTTAGAACAAAGGGGTAGGTATGGAAATATTTTGCGAAACAAATTGCTTTTTTCTAACTCCCTTAATCCTTGGCAATATCGACTCAAAATTAGGGCTGGGCGATTATCAAAAAACATAATCGATTATATAAAGTAATCGATTATTTTCGATTAATGGATTAATCGATGTTAATCAAATCGATTAATCGAAAATAATCGATTAATCGAAAACCATCGATTAATCGAAAATAATCGATTAATCGAAAATTATCGATTAATCGAAAATAAAGTTTTTTCGATGATTCGAAAATTTATTATTTTTCATTATTCTTGATAACGGCAGCTGGACCGCTACCGAAACTTTAAAAATAGAGTTTCAACAAACATCGTGATCAAGAACTAATTTTTTCCCTAACTCACGCCTTTAAAAAGATTGACAATTTGGAACTTACGAAAATATTTTGAAGTTTAAGACTTAAAAAAATTGTCAAGATTTGCCAGTCGATTTTCCGGTCCAAAAAAACCCTCTTTACGAATTTTTAGCATTTTTTAAATTTTTTTGTCGAAAATTTAGAACAAAGGGGTAGGTATGGAAATATTTTGCGAATCAAATTGCTTTTTTCTAACTCCCTTAATCCTTGGCAATATCGACTCAAAATTCACTAAAATATGTAAAATTGTCCCCTCTATCGATTGGTGAAGACTAGAACGTTCTATCTTTCCTATTAGTCGAGTTATGAGTATTTTTTGTTTTAAAAAGTGGATTTTCGAAAATTTCATGACTCTATTTGAAGGCGAAATAATGATTTTATCACAAAACTGATTGTGCCAGTCGATTTTTCGGCCCAAAAAACCCCTTTTTACGAATTTTTAGCATTTTTTATAATTTTTTTGTCGAAAATTTAGAACAAAGGGGTAGGTATGGAAATATTTTGCGATACAAATTAATTTTTTCTAACTTCCTTAATCCTTGGAAATATGGACTCAAAATTCACTTAAATATGTAAAATTGTCCCCTCTATCGATTGGTGAAGACAAGAACGTTCTATCTTTCCTATTAGTCGAGTTATGAGTATTTTTGTTTTGAAAAGCGGATTTTTGAAAATTTCATGACTCTATTTGAAGGCGAAATAATGATTTTATCACACAACTGATTGTGCCAGTCGATTTTTCGGCCCAAAAAACCCCTTTTTACGAATTTTTAGCATTTTTTATAATTTTTTTGTCGAAAATTTAGAACAAAGGTATGGAAATATTTTGCGATACAAATTAATTTTTTCTAACTTCCTTAATCCTTTGAAATATGGACTCAAAATTCACTAAAATATGTAAAATTGTCCCCTCTATCGATTGGTGAAGACTAGAACGTTCTATCTTTCCTATTAGTCGAGTTATGAGTATTTTTTGTTTTGAAGAGCGGATTTTCGAAAATTTCATGACTCTATTTGAAGGCGAAATAATGATTTTATCACAAAACTGATTGTGCCAGTCGATTTTTCGGCCCAAAAAACCCCTTTTTACGAATTTTTAGCATTTTTTATAATTTTTTTGTCGAAAATTCAGAACAAAGGGGTAGGTATGGAAATATTTTGCGTTACAAATTTCTTTTTTCCAACTCCCTTAATCCTTGGCAATATCGACTCAAAATTAGGGCTGGGCGATTATCAAAAAACATAATTGATTATCGATTATATAAAATAATCGATTATTTTCGATTAATCGAATAATCGAATAATTGATTGATCGAAAAAAATCGATTAATCGAAAAAAATCGATTAATCGAAAAAAATCGATTAATCGAAAAAAATCGATTAATCGAAAAAAATCGATTAATCGAAAAAAATCGATTAATCGAAAAAATCGATTAATCGGAAAAAATCGATTTATCGAAAATAATCGAAAATGATCGATTAATCGAAAATAATCGATTAATCGAAAATAATCGATTAATCGAAAATAATCGATTAATCGAAAATAATCGATTTATCCAAAATAATCGATTTATCGAAAACAATCGATTAATCGAAAATAATCGATTAATCGAAAATAATCGATTAATCGAACATAATCGATCAATCGAAAATAATCAATTTTCGATGATTCGAAAATTTATTAATTTTTTCTAACTTCCTTAATCCTTGGAAATATGGACTCAAAATTCACTAAAATATGTAAAATTGTCCCCTCTATCGATTGGTGAAGACTAGAACGTTCTATCTTTCCTATTAGTCGAGTTATGAGTATTTTTTGTTTTGAAAAGTGGATTTACGAAAATTTCATGACTCTATTTGAAGGCGAAATAATGATTTTATCACAAAACTGATTGTGCCAGTTGATTTTTCGGCCCAAAAAACCCCTTTTTACGAATTTTTAGCATTTTTTATAATTTTTTTTGTCGAAAATTTAGAACAAAGGGGTAGGTATGGAAATATTTTGCGATACAAATTAATTTTTTCTAACTTCCTTAATCTTCGGGAATATGGACTCAAAATCCACTAAAATATGTAAAATTGTCCCCTCTATCGATTGGTGAAGACTAGAACGTTCTATCTTTCCTATTAGTCGAGTTATGAGTATTTTTTGTTTTGAAAAGTGGATTTTCGAAAATTTCATGACTCTATTTGAAGGCGAAATAATGATTTTATCACAAAATTGATTGTGCCAGTCGATTTTTCGGCCCAAAAAACCCCTCTTTACGAATTTTTAGCATTTTTTATAATTTATTTGTCGAAAATTTAGAACAAAGGGGTAGGTATGGAAATATTTTGCGATACAAATTAATTTTTTCTAACTTCCTTAATCCTTGGAAATATGTACTCAAAAACCACTAAAATATGTAAAATTGTCCCCTCTATCGATTGGTGAAGACTAGAACGTTCTATCTTCCCTATTAGTCGAGTTATGAGTATTTTTTGTTTTGAAAAGTGGATTTTCGAAAATTTCATGACTCTATTTGAAGGCGAAATAATGATTTTATCACAAAACTGATTGTGCCAGTCGATTTTTCGGCCCAAAAAACCCCTCTTTACGAATTTTTAGCATTTTTTATAATTTTTTTGTCGAAAATTTAGAACATGGAAATATTTTGCGATACAAATTAATTTTTTCTAACTTCCTTAATCTTCGGGAATATGGACTCAAAATCCACTAAAATATGTAAAATTGTCCCCTCTATCGATTGGTGAAGACTAGAACGTTCTATCTTTCCTATTAGTCTAGTTATGAGTATTTTTTGTTTTGAAACCGGATTTTCGAAAATTTCATGACTCTATTTGAAGGCGAAATAATGATTTTATCACAAAACTGATTGTGCCAGTCGATTTTTTGGCCCAAAAAACACCTTTTTACGAATTTTTAGCATTTTTTATAATTTTTTTGTCGAAAATTTAGAACAAAGGGGTAGGTATGGAAATATTTTGCGATACAAATTAATTTTTTCTAACTTCCTCAATCTTCGGGAATATGGACTCAAAATTCACCAAAATATGTAAAATTGTCCCCTCTATCGATTGGTGAAGACTAGAACGTTCTATCTTTCCTATTAGTCGAGTTATGAGTATTTTTTGTTTTGAAAAGTGGATTTTCGAAAATTTCATGACTCTATTTGAAGGCGAAATAATGATTTTATCACAAAACTGATTGTGCCAGTCGATTTTTCGGCCCAAAAAACCCCTCTTTACGAATTTTTAGCATTTTTTATAATTTTTTTGTCGAAAATTTAGAACAAAGGGGTAGGTATGGAAATATTTTGCGATACAAATTGAGTTTTTCTAACTCCCTTAATCTCTGGAAAAATGTACTCAAAATTCACTAAAATATGTAAAATTGTCCCCTCTATCTATTGGTGAAGACTAGAATGTTCTATCTTTCCTATTAGTCGAGTTATGAGTATTTTTTGTTTTGAAACGTGGATTTTCGAAAATTTCATGACTCTATTTAAAGGCGAAATAATGATTTTATCACAAAACTGATTGTGCCAGTCGATTTTACGGCCCAAAAAACTGCTCTTTACGAATTTTTAGCATTTTTTATAATTTTTTTGTCGAAAATTTAGAACAAAGGGGTAGGTATGGAAATATTTTGCGATACAAATTAATTTTTTCTAACTTCCTTAATCTTTGGAAATATAGACTCAAAATTCACCAAAATATGTAAAATTGTCCCCTCTATCGGTTGGTGAAGACTAGAACGTTCTATATTTCCTATTAGTCGAGTTATGATTATTTTTTGTTTTGAAAAGTGGATTTTCGAAAATTTCATGACTCTATTTGAAGGCGAAATAATTATTTTATCACAAAACTGATTGTGCCAGTCGATTTTTCGGCCCAAAAAACCCCTTTTTACGAATTTCTAGAATTTTTTATAATTTTTTTGTCGAAAATTTAGAACAAAGGGGTAGGTATGGAAATATTTTGCGATACAAATGAATTTTTTCTAACTTCCTTAATCCTTGGAAATATCGACTCAAAATTCACTAAAATATGTAAAATTGTCCCCTCTATCGATTGGTGAAGACTAGAACGTTCTATCTTTCCTATTAGTCGAGTTATGAGTATTTTTTTTTGAAAAGTGGATTTTCGAAAATTTCATGACTCTATTTGAAGGCGAAATAATGATTTTATCACAAAACTGATTGTGCCAGTCGATTTTTCGGCCCAAAAAACCCCTCTTTACGAATTTTTAGCATTTTTTATAATTTTTTTGTCGAAAATTTAGAACAAAGGGGTAGGTATGGAAATATTTTGCGATACAAATTAATTTTTTCTAACTTCCTTAATCCTTGGAAATATGGACTCAAAATTCACCAAAATATGTAAAATTGTCCCCTCTATCGATTGGTGAAGACTAGAACGTTCTATCTTTCCTGTTTGTCGAGTTATGAGTATTTTTTGTTTTGAATAGAGGATTTTCGAAAATTTCATGACTCTATTTGAAGGCGAAATAATGATTTTATCACAAAACTGATTGTGCCAGTCGATTTTTCGGCCCAAAAAATCCCTCTTTACGAATTTTTAGCATTTTTTATAATTTTTTTGTCGAAAATTTAGAACAAAGGGGTAGGTATGGAAATATTTTGCGATACAAATTAATTTTTTCTAACTTCCTTAATCCTTGAAAATTTGGACTCAAAATTCACTAAAATATGTAAAATTGTCCCCTCTATCTATTGGTGAAGACTAGAATGTTCTATCTTTCCTATTAGTCGAGTTATGAGTATTTTTTGTTTTGAAACGTGGATTTTCGAAAATTTCATGACTCTATTTAAAGGCGAAATAATGATTTTATCACAAAACTGATTGTGCCAGTCGATTTTTCGGCCCAAAAAACCACTCTTTACGAATTTTTAGCATTTTTTATAATTTTTTTGTCGAAAATTTAGAACAAAGGGGTAGGTATGGAAATATTTTGCGATACAAATTAATTTTTTCTAACTTCCTTAATCTTTGGAAATATAGACTCAAAATTCACCAAAATATGTAAAATTGTCCCCTCTATCGGTTGGTGAAGACTAGAACGTTCTATATTTCCTATTAGTCGAGTTATGATTATTTTTTGTTTTGAAAAGTGGATTTTCGAAAATTTCATGACTCTATTTGAAGGCGAAATAATTATTTTATCACAAAACTGATTGTGCCAGTCGATTTTTCGGCCCAAAAAACCCCTTTTTACGAATTTCTAGAATTTTTTATAATTTTTTTGTCGAAAATTTAGAACAAAGGGGTAGGTATGGAAATATTTTGCGATACAAATGAATTTTTTCTAACTTCCTTAATCCTTGGAGATATCGACTCAAAATTCACTAAAATATGTAAAATTGTCCCCTCTATCGATTGGTGAAGACTAGAACGTTCTATCTTTTCTATTAGTCGAGTTATGAGTATTTTTTTTTTGAAAAGTGGATTTTCGAAAATTTCATGACTCTATTTGAAGGCGAAATAATGATTTTATCACAAAACTGATTGTGCCAGTCGATTTTTCGGCCCAAAAAACCCCTCTTTACGAATTTTTAGCATTTTTTATAATTTTTTTGTCGAAAATTTAGAACAAAGGGGTAGGTATGGAAATATTTTGCGATACAAATTAATTTTTTCTAACTTCCTTAATCCTTGAAAATTTGGACTCAAAATTCACTTAAATATGTAAAATTGTCCCCTCTATCGATTGGTGATGACTAGAACGTTCTATCTTTCCTATTTGTCGATTTATGAGTACTTTTTGTTTTGAAAAGCGGATTTTCGAAAATTTCATGACTCTATTTGAAGGCGAAATAATGATTTTATCACAAAACTGATTGTGCCAGTCGATTTTTCGGCCCAAAAAACCCCTCTTTACGAATTTTTAGCATTTTTTATAATTTTTTTGTCGAAAATTTAGAACAAAGGGGTAGGTATGGAAATATTTTGCGATACAAATTAATTTTTTCTAACTTCCTTAATCCTTGAAAATTTGGACTCAAAATTCACTTAAATATGTAAAATTGTCCCCTCTATCGATTGGTGATGACTAGAACGTTCTATCTTTCCTATTTGTCGATTTATGAGTATTTTTTGTTTTGAAAAGTGGATTTACGAAAATTTCATGACTCTATTTGAAGGCGAAATAATGATTTTATCACAAAACTGATTGTGCCAGTCGATTTTTCGGCCCAAAAAACCCCTCTTTACGAATTTTTGGCATTTTTTATAATTTTTTTGTCGAAAATTTAGAACAAAGGGGTAGGTATGGAAATATTTTGCGATACAAATTAATTTTTTCTAACTTCCTTAATCCTTGAAAATTTGGACTCAAAATTCACTAAAATATGTAAAATTGTCCCCTCTATCTATTGGTGAAGACTAGAATGTTCTATCTTTCCTATTAGTCGAGTTATGAGTATTTTTTGTTTTGAAACGTGGATTTTCGAAAATTTCATGACTCTATTTAAAGGCGAAATAATGATTTTATCACAAAACTGATTGTGCCAGTCGATTTTTCGGCCCAAAAAACCGCTCTTTACGAATTTTTAGCATTTTTTATAATTTTTTTGTCGAAAATTTAGAACAAAGGGGTAGGTATGGAAATATTTTGCGATACAAATTAATTTTTTCTAACTTCCTTAATCTTTGGAAATATAGACTCAAAATTCACCAAAATATGTAAAATTGTCCCCTCTATCGGTTGGTGAAGACTAGAACGTTCTATATTTCCTATTAGTCGAGTTATGATTATTTTTTGTTTTGAAAAGTGGATTTTCGAAAATTTCATGACTCTATTTGAAGGCGAAATAATTATTTTATCACAAAACTGATTGTGCCAGTCGATTTTTCGGCCCAAAAAACCCCTTTTTACGAATTTCTAGAATTTTTTATAATTTTTTTGTCGAAAATTTAGAACAAAGGGGTAGGTATGGAAATATTTTGCGATACAAATTAATTTTTTCTAACTTCCTTAATCCTTGGAGATATCGACTCAAAATTCACTAAAATATGTAAAATTGTCCCCTCTATCGATTGGTGAAGACTAGAACGTTCTATCTTTCCTATTAGTCGAGTTATGAGTATTTTTTTTTTGAAAAGTGGATTTTCGAAAATTTCATGACTCTATTTGAAGGCGAAATAATGATTTTATCACAAAACTGATTGTGCCAGTCGATTTTTCGGCCCAAAAAACCCCTCTTTACGAATTTTTAGCATTTTTTATAATTTTTTTGTCGAAAATTTAGAACAAAGGGGTAGGTATGGAAATATTTTGCGATACAAATTAATTTTTTCTAACTTCCTTAATCCTTGAAAATTTGGACTCAAAATTCACTTAAATATGTAAAATTGTCCCCTCTATCGATTGGTGATGACTAGAACGTTCTATCTTTCCTATTTGTCGATTTATGAGTACTTTTTGTTTTGAAAAGCGGATTTTCGAAAATTTCATGACTCTATTTGAAGGCGAAATAATGATTTTATCACAAAACTGATTGTGCCAGTCGATTTTTTAGCCCAAAAAACACCTTTTTACGAAGTTTTAGCATTTTTTATAATTTTTTTGTCGAAAATTTAGAACAAAGGGATAGGTATGGAAATATTTTGCGATACAAATTAATTTTTTCTAACTTCCTTAATCTTCGGGAATATGGACTCAAAATTCACTAAAATATGTAAAATTGTCCCCTCTATCGATTGGTGAAGACTAGAACGTTCTATCTTTCCTATTTGTCGATTTATGAGTACTTTCTGTTTTGAAAAGCCGATTTTCGAAAATTTCATGACTCTATTTGAAGGCGAAATAATGATTTTATCACAAAACTGATTGTGCCAGTCGATTTTTCGGCCTAAAAAACCCCTCTTTACGAATTTTTAGCATTTTTTATAATTTTTTTGTCGAAAATTTAGAACAAAGGGGTAGGTGTGGAAATATTTTGCGATACAAATTAATTTTTTCTAACTTCCTTAATCCCTGGAAATATCGACTCAAAATTCACTAAAATATGTAAAATTGTCCCCTCTATCGATTGGTGAAGACTAGAACGTTCTATCTTTCCTATTAGTCGAGTTATGAGTATTTTTTTTTTGAAAAGTGGATTTTCGAAAATTTCATGACTCTATTTGAAGGCGAAATAATGATTTTATAACAAAACTGATTGTGCCAGTCGATTTTTCGGCCCAAAAAACCCCTCTTTACGAATTTTTAGCATTTTTTATAATTTTTTTGTCGAAAATTTAGAACAAAGCGGTAGGTATGGAAATATTTTGCGATACAAATTAATTTTTTCTAACTTCCTTAATCCTTGGAAATATGGACTCAAAATTCACCAAAATATGTAAAATTGTCCCCTCTATCGATTGGTGAAGACTAGAACGTTCTATCTTTCCTATTAGTCGAGTTATGAGTATTTTTTGTTTTGAAAAGTGGATTTACGAAAATTTCATGACTCTATTTGAAGGCGAAATAATGATTTTATCACAAAACTGATTGTGCCAGTCGATTTTTCGGCCCAAAAAACCCCTTTTTACGAATTTTTAGCATTTTTTATAATTTTTTTGTCGAAAATTTAGAACAAAGGGGTAGGTATGGAAATATTTTGCGATACAAATTAATTTTTTCTAACTTCCTTAATCCTTGAAAATTTGGACTCAAAATTCACTTAAATATGTAAAATTGTCCCCTCTATCGATTGGTGATGACTAGAACGTTCTATCTTTCCTATTTGTCGATTTATGAGTACTTTTTGTTTTGAAAAGCGGATTTTCGAAAATTTCATGACTCTATTTGAAGGCGAAATAATGATTTTATCACAAAACTGATTGTGCCAGTCGATTTTTTAGCCCAAAAAACACCTTTTTACGAAGTTTTAGCATTTTTTATAATTTTTTTGTCGAAAATTTAGAACAAAGGGGTAGGTATGGAAATATTTTGCGATACAAATGAATTTTTTCTAACTTCCTTAATCTTCGGGAATATGGACTCAAAATTCACTAAAATATGTAAAATTGTCCCCTCTATCGATTGGTGAAGACTAGAACGTTCTATCTTTCCTATTTGTCGATTTATGAGTACTTTCTGTTTTGAAAAGTGGATTTTCGAAAATTTCATGACTCTATTTGAAGGCGAAATAATGATTTTATAACAAAACTGATTGTGCCAGTCGATTTTTCGGCCCAAAAAACCCCTCTTTACGAATTTTTAGCATTTTTTATAATTTTTTTGTCGAAAATTTAGAACAAAGGGGTAGGTATGGAAATATTTTGCGATACAAATTAATTTTTTCTAACTTCCTTAATCCTTGGAAATATGGACTCAAAATTCACCAAAATATGTAAAATTGTCCCCTCTATCGATTGGTGAAGACTAGAACGTTCTATCTTTCCTATTAGTCGAGTTATGAGTATTTTTTGTTTTGAAAAGTGGATTTACGAAAATTACATGACTCTATTTGAAGGCGAAATAATGATTTTATCACAAAACTGATTGTGCCAGTCGATTTTTTAGCCCAAAAAACACCTTTTTACGAAGTTTTAGCATTTTTTATAATTTTTTTGTCGAAAATTTAGAACAAAGGGATAGGTATGGAAATATTTTGCGATACAAATTAATTTTTTCTAACTTCCTTAATCTTCGGGAATATGGACTCAAAATTCACTAAAATATGTAAAATTGTCCCCTCTATCGATTGGTGAAGACTAGAACGTTCTATCTTTCCTATTTGTCGATTTATGAGTACTTTCTGTTTTGAAAAGCCGATTTTCGAAAATTTCATGACTCTATTTGAAGGCGAAATAATGATTTTATCACAAAACTGATTGTGCCAGTCGATTTTTCGGCCTAAAAAACCCCTCTTTACGAATTTTTAGCATTTTTTATAATTTTTTTGTCGAAAATTTAGAACAAAGGGGTAGGTGTGGAAATATTTTGCGATACAAATTAATTTTTTCTAACTTCCTTAATCCCTGGAAATATCGACTCAAAATTCACTAAAATATGTAAAATTGTCCCCTCTATCGATTGGTGAAGACTAGAACGTTCTATCTTTCCTATTAGTCGAGTTATGAGTATTTTTTTTTTGAAAAGTGGATTTTCGAAAATTTCATGACTCTATTTGAAGGCGAAATAATGATTTTATAACAAAACTGATTGTGCCAGTCGATTTTTCGGCCCAAAAAACCCCTCTTTACGAATTTTTAGCATTTTTTATAATTTTTTTTGTCGAAAATTTAGAACAAAGCGGTAGGTATGGAAATATTTTGCGATACAAATTAATTTTTTCTAACTTCCTTAATCCTTGGAAATATGGACTCAAAATTCACCAAAATATGTAAAATTGTCCCCTCTATCGATTGGTGAAGACTAGAACGTTCTATCTTTCCTATTAGTCGAGTTATGAGTATTTTTTGTTTTGAAAAGTGGATTTACGAAAATTTCATGACTCTATTTGAAGGCGAAATAATGATTTTATCACAAAACTGATTGTGCCAGTCGATTTTTCGGCCCAAAAAACCCCTTTTTACGAATTTTTAGCATTTTTTATAATTTTTTTGTCGAAAATTTAGAACAAAGGGGTAGGTATGGAAATATTTTGCGATACAAATTAATTTTTTCTAACTTCCTTAATCCTTGAAAATTTGGACTCAAAATTCACTTAAATATGTAAAATTGTCCCCTCTATCGATTGGTGATGACTAGAACGTTCTATCTTTCCTATTTGTCGATTTATGAGTACTTTTTGTTTTGAAAAGCGGATTTTCGAAAATTTCATGACTCTATTTGAAGGCGAAATAATGATTTTATCACAAAACTGATTGTGCCAGTCGATTTTTTAGCCCAAAAAACACCTTTTTACGAAGTTTTAGCATTTTTTATAATTTTTTTGTCGAAAATTTAGAACAAAGGGGTAGGTATGGAAATATTTTGCGATACAAATGAATTTTTTCTAACTTCCTTAATCTTCGGGAATATGGACTCAAAATTCACTAAAATATGTAAAATTGTCCCCTCTATCGATTGGTGAAGACTAGAACGTTCTATCTTTCCTATTTGTCGATTTATGAGTACTTTCTGTTTTGAAAAGTGGATTTTCGAAAATTTCATGACTCTATTTGAAGGCGAAATAATGATTTTATAACAAAACTGATTGTGCCAGTCGATTTTTCGGCCCAAAAAACCCCTCTTTACGAATTTTTAGCATTTTTTATAATTTTTTTGTCGAAAATTTAGAACAAAGGGGTAGGTATGGAAATATTTTGCGATACAAATTAATTTTTTCTAACTTCCTTAATCCTTGGAAATATGGACTCAAAATTCACCAAAATATGTAAAATTGTCCCCTCTATCGATTGGTGAAGACTAGAACGTTCTATCTTTCCTATTAGTCGAGTTATGAGTATTTTTTGTTTTGAAAAGTGGATTTACGAAAATTTCATGACTCTATTTGAAGGCGAAATAATGATTTTATCACAAAACTGATTGTGCCAGTCGATTTTTCGGCCCAAAAAACCCCTTTTTACGAATTTTTAGCATTTTTTATAATTTTTTTGTCGAAAATTTAGAACAAAGGGGTAGGTATGGAAATATTTTGCGATACAAATTAATTTTTTCTAACTTCCTTAATCCTTGAAAATTTGGACTCAAAATTCACTTAAATATGTAAAATTGTCCCCTCTATCGATTGGTGATGACTAGAACGTTCTATCTTTCCTATTTGTCGATTTATGAGTACTTTTTGTTTTGAAAA